>KV459462.1:0-47496 GCA_001662645.1 Pseudogymnoascus sp. 03VT05
CCCTCTCTCTCTCCCTCTCTCTGAACCGACCATCCACCCGACTCTCCAGCCATCTAACTATCCGACCATCCGACCATCCGACTGTCTGATCATGGCAGATCATGATGGCGACTTCAACAGCTCCGACATCGAGATTGATGAGATCGAAGACCCTCTCGCAAATCTTGGGGCTCGATCTATCGACGCTATCATTGAAAGTGCTTTTGCCGACCGCATCGCATCCAAGAGGAGCAGCAAGCTACTCAAATACACCAAGGGTGCTCCTGGAACTGTTACTACCAATGCCACATGGATGAATCGATTTGTGGCGTTCCAGGTTAACACGCTAAAAGTCGAGTTGGTTGACCCCTCCATCTTTCATCCTCAAATCGACGGTGCCCATTCTAATCCTACGATGCCACCCACTGGACGCCACCTCGAGCGTTTCTTTACTATCGTCCCATCCAAGGTTCAGACATACTCCCCGCATGGCAAACCTAGTCTCGTCTGGATCAAACACGGTGTATCGTCGCTAATCGGAGGGTTGATCTTTAAACACGAAACGTTCAGGCTGAGCTCTCATGGACGCAGCAGGCTTTCAACGACCATCGACAAGCTCCTTAAAGATGGGGTTATTACAGCTAAACCAGCACGAGTTGCACAGTGGGTTACGGCAGCTCTTGTCATCCGTCTGTGCGACTCGTATTTGTTAGATGCCCTTAACAATGGTACAAAGTCATGGAGCATCACGCTGTCTCGCCTGCTGTCTATGGTGCTCATGGCTGCCTGTGCTAGCAGAGCAGGGGAGATTGGTCGATCTGCGAAATACGTCAAGATGGAGTGCCTTTGCTTCAAGGATGTAGACATTCGCTTCAACGAGCACGGAGATATGATTGCGCACATTGTCCTTCGGTTCCAGAAGAAGGAAAGGTAACCTCTCGAAATCGACGCTGCCCATTTACACACGTGTGCTAATATGTCAATCTCACAGGCACAAACAGATTAGTGACAGGCGGACCGTTGAAGTTAGGAACCTGAACGATCCAAAGCACAACCCCGTCTGCCCGCTCAAGTTACTTCTCGTCCACGGCGTTCGACGTCAGGCGATGTTGTATGGAGGTGACATAGATAGATTCGGTCCTAGAGCAAGGCAGATCTCGTGGCGCCATTGTCTGGAAAGCAGAGCTCCTCGAGCTGCCAGTCATATGTGCGATTGATGGTCCTGGCAAAAGTCTACTATATGATAAACCAGCATCGGCCCTTCAGATTCTCAATACAGTTAAGCAGGCCCGCCTCCATGCTGGAATAATTACCTCTATTGTCCCTCATGACATTAGAAGGGGCTCTACAAAGGACTTTGTAACACTGCCAGGCGCTGCAAAGGGTGTTGCTACAGCTAAGACTGCTGTGCAAGTTGGGCATTCAGCTATGTCAAGTACAAAGGGACTTACACAAAAATACGCTGGCAACTTGGAAGAAGATCATTGGGGTCCTCGACTTGCTGCAAGTAAGATTTCCCTTTTTGGACCTCAACTTGCAGACCAGCCTATAAAGATAGCAAGGCTCCGAACCGACGATGTCGTTTCCGAGTGTGAGAAACGCGGTGTTAATCCCAACGATGTCAACGCCAGGGCTACGATAAGAAGATAGATGAGGAACGAGCGTTTAGGTAGCGTAAGGGAGGGCCTCGATCCATTACCTTGGGACAGCCGTGTTCCCTTGTCCAAAAGGCCCGCAAACATCTCCCTCGGAAAGTCAAAGCGGCCAAGACTGAATCATCCGAACACGGCAACAATTGATCCTAGGCTGCTTAGAGATGCCCCACCGCCTTCAACCAGCCTAGAAATGGACAGTGTCCAAATGGACGCGGCCCATTTGGACACTGTCCATTTGCCCCAGGGTGATGACCAATGTGACGGTCATAGCGACGAAGACGATGGTGCAGCTGAAGAACTTAGAGACATTCTAGATGGCTCTTATTCTGCAACTATGTCGAATGACTTCCTCGATCGCCTTTACGTACCTATGGGTTTTAATTCAGACGCCTCTAAGATTCATGGTTCTGCAATCGACTTCATGAGATATTTTTCTACACTCGACGTTGCTGCGGTTAGAGTTCTTGCAGAGGGACAGACAAGGTTCGAACACACTTGAAACAATGCCACTTATGGATGTCCATATAAGAATCGACATGCAAAAGAGGTGGCAACTCATGAACCCAAGTGCAACTATAATGCCGAGTATCAGCCAGACGAGAGACCGTTCATGTGCGCACGATGTCAGAGAACTTTTAAGCACAAGGATGACCCAACCGCACATGTTAAGCGAATACACGACTGGGAGCCAAAGGAATGCCCGAAATGTCCAGAGGGAGGCCTTACATATACTCTAAAGGCAGAGCTACGGAAGCACCATGAGTCTGTCCATGCCCCAAGCTCTCGATTCGTCCCCCAAAGATGCAACTTTGAAGGGTGCACGAGTCAGCACATTTTTCAGACGGAGAGGACGTTCAAGAAACATCTCGACGGCATCCATCATCTTGTTGGCAAGGAACTTGCCATTTACATTGAAAGAGCTAGAGCCCCGGAGTGACCCGGTTGTAGGTGGACGCAGACGAGTAAAGCTGTGTATCGTGTATCGAATATTGCTATCAACCTCGCTGAACTATTTTTGGCCGCAAAAGGGCGGCGTCGATTTATGCACAATGATCAGACGAAGACACACGATGTATGCTAGACTTTTTCGTTGCTGCTGTTGTTGCTGATTGTACTCGAAGAATGGTGATGGAAGTTGCATGATTACGTAGGAGATGGCATTATGGCTAAGGAATGGAAGAAGTTTTAACATTTAAATATGTTTTCAATTATACCATAAAAATTCCAACAGTCGTGAATTTACGAAGAAACCCCGCTACATACCTCCTCTCCGGCGCCGTCGACCACGAAGACTTCGCCGGCAACAAAGGAACCATCGAGGCGGGGGACCTGCAATTCATGACCGCCGGCCGCGGTATCATGCACGCCGAGATGCCGCGCGAGCTCGCGGATGGCGCACCGGTCGTCGGGATGCAGCTGTGGGTCGACCTCCCCGAGAAACTCAAGATTTGCGAGCCGCGGTACCGCGATCTGCGAGCGAGCGAGATTCCGCAAGTGAAGACCGATGATGGGAAGGTTAATATCAAAGTCATCTCCGGACAAAGCCATGGCGTCGATTCAGTCAAGGAGTTGGCTTATACCCCGGTTTGGATATTCGATATGGTCCAACCCGGTGGATCGATCACCCAGCCCATCCCTGCGGGTTGGAATGCTTTCGCATACACGCTTTCCGGTACTGCCAGCTTTGGAAGCGGCGAGGAGAAGACGGAGGTGGGGCAGTTCCACAATGTTGTCTTTGAGCAGGCGGGCGATACCGTCGCAGCAGCTGTATCAGCCTCCGCCACGGAGCCTGGGCACTTCTACCTCGTTGCCGGGCTGCCGCTTGATCAGAAGGTCGTGCAGTATGGGCCGTTTGTGTTGAATAGCCAGGATCAGGTTTATGAGGCACTTAGGGAGTATCAGAATCACCAGAATGGGTTTGAGCGTGCGAAGGGGTGGCAGAGTGAGATTGGGAAGAGGATGATGCAATAGGCAGGCAATCCTAGGAATGGGGGTTATGGCGTTGGAGATTGGCATGGATGATGGAGTTAAATAGGGAATTTGTATTTTAGACGCAGCTTCAGGCGCGAAATTGAAGTTCACATGATATCATATTTGTACACTCTTACTCTTATTTCGCTTTGTGAAACGTAGGCTTAGTCTCCGTATGCGTAGTAGAAGGGCTACAGCTCATCTTTGTAGTATACCTCCTCACTCCCCTCCTCCTTTTCATCATTCTTCTGCTGCTCCTTAGCTATACCCTCTCCTTTCTCCTTCCCAGTCTTCTTCTCCTCCTTCACCGTCTTCTTCTCCGCCTTCACCGTTTTCTCCTCCTTCACCGTCTCCCTCCCCTCCTTCACTCCCGCCTCTTTCACTCCCGCCTCCTTCACTCTCGCCTCCTTCCACTCCCCCGTCCTATCCTCCACCTTCTGCCCAAACAACAACTCCTCCACATCCTCCCACGCCCACTCACTCCCCCCATCCTCCTTCCCCGTCGCATCAATGACTCCCCTAACCTCCCTCCCCACCACCCCCTTCCCCTCCACCAACGCAAGAGTCCACACATTCTCCCCCGCCGCTTTTCTCAGCTGCTCCGCCAACCCCTCAACAACACTAGCCGACATCCCGAGCTTCCTCAGATCCTCATCATTCATAATATGATACCCATCATTCTGTCCCTGTCCATGCGCTAAGATCTCAATCGCCACCGCCCCGTCGGATTCGAGGCGCGCATTAATAGCAGCAGTCAACTTCGCGGAGTCGGGGACGTCGGGAGGAGGTGCTTTTGCTGCTGAATCTCCGCCCCCCTTGTCGCTGGACCCAGCGGTTACTTGAGTGTTGGACTTGGCGATCATGATGGGTTTCTTGGTGTTGGCGCGCGTATTCGCGTTCCAGAATGGTGGGGGTTTGAGGAGCGGTGGGTCGGAGGCAGGGAAGTACTCTCCGCCTCCTACTACTGTGCCGCCGATAATTAGGGGTTTATATTTCGCCCTCTCCTTCGCCAGGCTCTTCAAGATATCCGCTGCATTCTCACTAGTCTCCGCCGCTGCTTCACCGCTGGCGGCAGGCTCTTGCGGTGCGGAATCCGTGGAGGAAGAGTCGGTGGTGCCTTCCTCGCCGGTGATGGGTTTACACAATATCTCCAGCGTTTCGGCGTGGGTCTGGGGTTGGAATGCAACGTCCTGGCAGAGGCGAGGCGTGTGTACTACCATCAGATACGAACACGTCGTCACCTCTTTGATCCACTGGACCCGGTCAACTCCGGTGGTTCCGCAGTGGTACTGGATCTCGATCTCGCGGGGGCGCATTGTAAGGTCGCAGAGGGTGCCGCTCTTCATTTTCTGAGACAGGTAGCGGTTATCCCCATTATCCTGCAAGACTCCCTTTATCTCGTCGTCCTCGTAGAACTCTGAACCCTCCTCCTCCTGCGATCCTCTAAGCTCAATGTCACTCCCGCCCTCCGTCTTCTCGCTGGACCCATCATCGTAGAACTTCCCATGCGTCTTTGAATCTTGTCCTGGAATCTTCTTCGCGCGCCCGAGCACAAATTGTGGTGTCCTTGGGTCTCGGACAGGTGGGAATTGCGGACGGCCCGGCTGGGGCGGCGCGGCGTGGAATTGGGTGATAGAGTCGTTGTAGCAGAACTTGTAAGACCACCAGCCAGACGTGTAGTAGAGGCACGACTTCCCCAGTGGGGCGAGAAGCTCCCAGCCATGGGCGTTGGCGCGCGAGAGTTCTAGGGCGAGAGAGGCTTTGTGGAGGGCTTCGCTGGTGAGGTTGCGCTCTTCCGTCGGCGGGCGCGGGATCGAACAGAGGTGAGGTGTGGAGTGTAGGAGGAGGCGGGTGTATTCGAGAGGGATTGCGGCGGGTTCGGCGCCATTTGATGGTTCTGGAGGAGAGAGAAGATCTGCTGCTTCGGAGGAGGAGATGGAGGAGGGGGAGAAGATTATGCTGTACTATAAGGACTTTTAGCATTTAGCCATGCGCGGAAGGTTGGGGTATCATACCTGTGGGAATGCATCGATGTCATCGTGGATGCTGAAGACAGTTTGACTAGCTGATGCCAGTCCAACTGCAGCTATCAGTGCTGCCAAATCTCGCCGCATCGTGCCATATACCGGCGTTTCTGTACGAGCTTTTTGGGTCTTGTGAGCTTGATGACCGAGGGCCTCTATCAAGGTGGCATCTACAGCGGCTCGGGTAAATATTCAGCCGGTCAAGGGCCTTGTTGGGGTCTTCATGGCACCGTCTTCATGTCACAATAACGAAGGAGACACAATCAAAAGGGTCCAATCACAATATCGAAGAAGCCATTGAAAGTTATGAGTTTAAGTTCTGCAATCAGAAAAGGTCGAATTCCTAGTCCCCCTACGCCATGATATAGTACACCTTGCTGTTTGCCAAAGCCATTACCGTAAATCTAATCTAGTTGTACTGCATGTACGTCGCCGTAGAGTTGAACTTGAGATTGCCCTTAATGACCTTATCCACGGCGCTCAAGAAGTCCTTCTCCGTCGCAACCTTCCTGCGTGCACGAATAGCGAACATTCCAGCTTCTGTGCAGACGGACCTCAGCTCAGCACCTGTCGAGTTGGGGCAAAGACGAGAGATCAGCTCCCAACGGATATCGCGGTCCACCGACATACTCTTGGCGTGAATGCGGAGAATGTTGGCACGGCCCTCAAGATCAGGAAGTGAGAACTCGATCTTCCTATCAATACGTCCCGGTCTCATCAAGGCCGGATCAAGAGTAGATGGTCTGTTGGTAGCGAACATGACCTTGATGTTTCCTCTCGCATCGAAACCGTCCAGTTGTGTGATCAGCTCCAGCATAGTTCTCTGGACTTCGTTGTCACCTCCTGCACCATCATCGAATCTGGCACCTCCAATGGCGTCGATTTCGTCGAAGAAGATGATACACGCCTTCTTAGTACGGGCCATCTCGAATAGCTCTCTGACCATCCTCGCTCCTTCTCCGACATACTTCTGGACCAACTCTGAGCCAATAACACGGATAAACGTCGCATCTGTCCTATTCGCCACGGCTCTGGCGCAGAGTGTCTTTCCGGTTCCGGGGGGGCCGTAAAGTAGTGCTCCCTTTGGCGGATCGATTCCGAGGTTGACGAATCGTTCAGGTGAGAGTAATGGCATCTCCACGACTTCTCTCAGCTTCTCCACCTGCTCCTTGCATCCACCGACATCTCCGTAGGTAACATCCGGCTTCTCCTCCACTGTCATCATCGTCACACTCGCATCGATTTTCGGTGGCAAAGGAAGGAGGATCTGGTACTTGTTGCGGTCGACACTGTAGATACAAATTAGCCATAGTCACAGAACAGCTTAAATAAACACTTACCCAACTCGCATTCCCTCCTCGATATCCGTAGGCGAAACGCGCTCGCCGAGCTGCACCACGAACTTCGCTATTTGCTTGACGTTGATGACATATTTGCTCTTCTCCGAGTTCTTCTCATCCTGGATAATCTTCGTGCACCTGGCTACTTGTAAAGGCTGCTCCTCCGACATTCGTTGCCTATCGGCAGCGACATCCCAGAGATGCGGTGGCGCAAGACCGGTATCTGATTCCTTGACGCCGATCTTGTCGTTGACGCTCGTCTGCTTCTCTTTGATTTGCTTCTCCAGCTTCTTTAACGCCGATGCGTACGGCGCTGCGCCATACGTTTTTAAAACTTGGATATCCCTAAACACTAGATGTTAGGATGGTAATGCCAGTTGGATTGATCAGCTCAGCACGTACTCATCAGATAAAGGTGTGATCTTCTTCTCTTCGACCTCGTCATCCGCGAACTCCTTCTTGTACTTTTCCCAGTCCGCACCCTTGGCAGTAGGCATGGTGAATTGGAATACGACGAGGTGATATGGAAGTGTAGAGGATCTGGGCCGGTCTTAAAAGTGGTGGTTGATGTGTGATGTTTGGTAGGGGCCGCGATGTTTCCAGGCGACGCCAGGTTGACGAGGCTCGCGAAGCTCACTCACCCAACTACCCTGCTCATGTAAGCGGCAGCTATCTAAATGTGGGTTAGCGCGGGCTACGGCGAACTTTTGGAAAACGCGACCGGTTACTAGCTAAACGCGATGTTTTATAGAACAGTCCACCATTATCCTGTCGACTTGTGATAACCCCTTATACCCTCACATAGACATACAAGATGGCACTCGCAGCGTCCCAGGCTAATTCTAGCAACAATGCCTTCAAGGTACGCTCCATGCATGGTATATGCTTGTTCAATACTAATTATATATGCAGGACAAGGAGAAGCCTATGGCTGTGCGCACCGCCAACATTGTCGCCGCCAGAGGTACGCTGCACACTTTTAGGACCCTGCAGCAGTTATGCTAACTATTTATAAGCTGTCTCCGATGCCGTCAGGACGTCTCTCGGACCAAGGGGTATGGATAAGATGATTCAGACGGGGAAGGGGGAGACGATTATCACAAACGACGGAAACACAATGTTGAAGAGCATGTCCGTTATGCATCCATCAGCGAAGATGCTGGTCGACCTTTCATCGGCACAGGATGTTGAGGCTGGAGATGGAACGACATCTGTGGTTGTTATCTGTGGAAGTTTGTTGGGAGCGGCGGACAAGTTGCTCGGAAAGGGCATCCACCCCTCAGTTATCGCTGAATCTTTCCAGAGAGCCGCAAAGGCATCAGTTCAGATCTTAACGAACATGTCACATCCAGTTTCCCTCACCGATACAACTACTCTCCTTCAAGCCGCAACAACATCCCTGTCCTCCAAAATCGTTTCACAACACTCCAACCTCCTTGCCCCGATGGCGGTGAACGCTGTGACCAAGACCATCGATATCAAAACCGCAGACAACGTTGACTTGAAGAACATCAGAGTTGTCAAGAAGGTCGGCGGCACTATCGAGGACAGCGAGATGGTTGAGGGCCTAGTCCTTACCCAGGGTGTCCTCAAGAGCGGTGGTGGCCCAATCAGAATGGAGAAGGCACGGATAGGTCTAATCCAGTTCCAGCTGAGCCCTCCCAAGCCAGATATGGAGAACCAGATCGTCGTCAACGACTACAGGCAGATGGATAAGATTCTGAAGGAAGAGCGCACATACCTCCTGAACATGGTCAAGAAGATCAAGAAGGCGAAGTGCAACGTTCTTTTCATCCAAAAATCCATCCTCCGCGACGCCGTCAACGACCTCGCCCTCCACTTCCTCGCCAAGCTCAACATCCTCGCCATCAAGGACATCGAGCGCGACGAGGTCGAGTTCATCTGCAAATCCACCGGCTGCAAGCCGATCGCCGACATCGACTCCTTCACCGAGGACAAGCTCGGCTACGCGGAGCTGATCGAGGAGGCCCAGAACTCCGGCTCCAAGATCGTAAAGGTCACCGGCACCAAGAGCGCCGGCAAGACCGTCTCCATCATCTGCCGCGGCGCCAACTCCCTGATTCTCGATGAGGCCGAGCGCAGTCTCCACGACGCCCTGTGCGTCATCCGCTGCTTGGTCAAGAAGAAGGCTCTTATTGCTGGTGGTGGAGCTCCCGAGATCGAGATCGCGACCCAGCTAGCGAAGCAGGCGCGCCAGCTCACGGGCACTGAGGCTATCTGCTGGAAGGCGTTTGCGGATGCTATGGAGGTCATCCCTACAACTCTTGCGGAGAACGCGGGGTTGAATAGCATCAAGGTCGTGACGGAGCTGAGACACAAGCATGCCAATGGAGAGGTCAACGCGGGTGTCAGTATCAAGTCTGGAGGCGTGAAGAACGACATTGGTGACGAGAACGTGCTCCAGCCGTTGTTGGTGAGCACCAGCGCCATCGAGTTGGCGTCTGAGACTGTAAAAATGGTAAGTTCATTTGATTCCATGCCTGTTATTCTTATCGTTTGCTAACCCCCTTTTTAGATCCTAAGAATCGATGATATTGCATTAAGCAGGTAAAATGGAGATACAAGCTAAACTGTATTATATCATATTATGAATGAATATCAGTCAAAGGCTGTGTAGCCCATGATATAAATATTTTAATGGATGATATGTCTGAAATTAAATCTTAGAGCGCCCCGACGACTTCCAATGCAACCTTTTCCCATAACATTTATTAGATAAATACTAGAGATACAGACTAAGCATAGACGTATTATGGGGTAATGAAGTCTGTCTTCAACTATAATAACTATAAAGTTAAGTTTATATCATAGAAGGGGTTTTGCATGCTTTTCTGAAAATGCTCTAATATCAGGGCTATGCCTAAACCGTTGGCGCCTCTAGCTAGGGAAAAATTTAGATATTTTTATGACCCGTTTACCGTTACAGTCTTTTTGAAGCAACGAAGAAAGATCGTGTCCATATATCCCCCCTTTTTTCCAAAAAAAAAATCAAATGCTCCACCGTGCCCCAAACCACTCGACGCCCTCGCTAGCTCTACACGCAACCTCCCCCGCCTGGATGAACTCATTCGGTCCCGACAGATAAACCCACGTTTTGTTCTCTCCCTCCCTCACGTCCGCCAGCGTCTTCACAATATCTAGCCTCGGCCGTCCGTTTCCAGTGAGGTGGACCTGCACTTCTAGGTTTGAGATTCCATGGTCTACTCATACTCGTTAGCAACAACAGGCAAACCGGCTAGAGACGGGCCGTAAGGGGGTGAGTAGTGCTTACCTGTCAAAGCGGGCAAGGCAATGTAATCAGCCTCTCGCACACTCCACACCACCACGCAACGCTCCCACATTCTCCGGCCACCAACCGGTACCGGCACAGGCTCCTGCACCGCGCTACAAGTCCCCGGTGCGCACATATCTGTCTCTGCGGCATTCCTAGCGTCCCTTGTCTTCTGTGCGGCAAACGCACTGATAATTGCTAGAGCACCACTGATACCCGTTCCAGCGACGATGCAGACGACAGTGTGGTAGCGTGCGGGGTCCGCGGGGGTGAAATAAGGGCCTTCGGCGCGGACACCGATGGCGGCATGGGCTGTATTAATCCAAGCTGTTGGGGAGGTGAGCATGGTGAAAGGCCCCTCTGGGTCGATGATAGCTTCATCACGATGTAATGAGGAATCTGTAGTAAGGGCCGCTTTATCGGCCAAGCTAGCTAGTCTATCCGTCCACTCAGCTGGTGAGGCAGTTCCCCTACGCCTGAAATATTTGAGGAACGTGAATCTATTGCCAAGTGTCGAGAGCTCCGGGTTTTGGTTTGTTCTGCCCTGCTTGCGGAAGAGGAAGCAAATTAGGAAGTCATCTTCGGATAGCGGCGTAGCGGCGTTCTGCGACGCTAGATGCGTAATAGTTGTGAAAGGATGGAGTTGCCGCACTGAGGAGCCGGAGTGGTAGAGGTAGAAGTGAGCGAGTGGAGAGGTGCAAGCGCAGCCATCGAGGCGATGGCGTGGAAGAAGGAGCGTGAGGCTAGATGTTGTTAGCTTAGGTGGTCTAGATCCGCATACTGTGAGAGCATCATACCAATACCAGCCGTTCCCAACAATCGAGATCTTGCCGTCTAATTTCCTTCGCAACTCGTATAGGCGCATCCCCCAATCCAGCACCCACATTAGAAGTCCAGGTGCAGCACAATAGAAGATCGTGCTCGCATGGAGACAGATGATTATCACCCCCGGTATAATAAGCAAGTGCGTATAGTAGAACAGATCGAAGTGCTTCCTCCTCACCACTGGCACCGTTGTCACAGCAATGAGCGCCATAATCGCCGTAGTTAAAACCCCTGAGAAAATGAGCGATGCCCTCCACACTCCTAGCGCACTTGTATCCCCTGGCCACGTTTCATGGTATAGATATGTTGGATTGAGCACCGGGAACACCATCCTTAGCTGCGCCGACAGAGCATTGAAGGTCGGCACCCACGACACATACAGAAACCCGTGGACTATGACAAGTCCGAACAGAGTGTACGCAGTCGCCATGTGGAATTTCAGCGTCGTCGATACAGACAGCGAGAAGAAGGACGCGAGCGCGCTATGCCGTGAGATAGGGACAAGCACCATCCCCAGCGTGACATCGCACAGGTGTCCTAAGAGAGCAATAGCAGCGAGCGTACCGTTCCCCTTCTCAACACCACCCTCATGGCCCCGAGCAACGAAGTAGTCACGCAGTCGCCACCACCACACCCCGATGAGCGCGCCATACAACACCACGACCCAGACTCCCACCAACAACCCGCTGACAGAGACGTACTTCTCCAGCCCAGGAACCGGAAGCCGTAGGAATCGGCGCAGCTCTGGCGAGAAGGCACGCACGGCTAGGAAGGTTACGAAGAGGGAGAGCCAGGAGTACCAGACTGCGACGTGGAGGCGGGCCTGTAGGGGGAAGAGCCACTCGCCGCAGGTAGCAGCGTAGCAGTGATGGTTGGAACGGAAGGTGAGGGAGATGGAGAGGGCGAAGGCGACAACGAGAGAGGCGGCGAGGGGGTACAAGCATGTTCGCGGCGTAATGCGGGTCATGGTGCTTTGAGGGCGACGGCGAGGAGAGCGAAACCCCTATTCGCGACGGGGGAGGAGATATTGGGTATATGAGGCATAGTGGAAGTTCTGGACGCGAACGGGACGGTAGGTGTTTGTAGGTTATGCTGATCCGGCTCCTTATCCCCCTAGGCTGTCTTAAAGTCAATAATACATTTTGTTTCTGGCAGCCTCGTGCGGGTATCCCTCGATTGCGTAACCTAGAGAATTTGGACGGATCGATGTCGTTCCGGCGGTTGTCGATCGCCCGGAACGACATCGACCCGTCAAAACCTTATTAGAACGAAACTGCTTACTCAACGTGATTGCCAAGAAATTGATAAGTCGTATTGCTACTAATTTGTGGGTAATCGGTCTTCCCTTCTACCATACCTTGCCACTGAGGTTATTAATTTGTAGGAGGAAGTCATAATAATATTATGTAGTTATTATAATTAAGAACACAAATCAACCCAAATTAAAAGACAGCTAGAATTAAAACAAGGAATGTAAGCATGCAAGAAATATAAAAACCAAGATATTATAATGCAAAGTATGCCCTGTATGCCCTGTATTGCCTCTTGAGAAAACTATATGCTATCTTACAACGAGCCTTTTGCGAGCTACCTTGATTCCCAATATCATATCCCAGCCCCACCCGGTGCGGAAAAATCGCCAGCAAATACCCCATAATCGCAAAGCTGTAGCCTGAGCAACCAGCCAAACCAAAGCCGCGACCCGACAGAGCCCGCAAGCTTCTACTATGCCATGCAATTTGATACGTCCTGAACCCTGCCCGCATATAACCCTATTCATTCCACCCCAGAAAAAAAGCAAGTAATCGGTACCACCTAGTAATTCAACTCCCCGCCCGCCCCGCCAGCAACCGCATCAAGGTCCTCATAGCTCTTCAGACTTCTCCCTGCCACTGCCTCCCTCGGCGGAGGAGCCGCACCACCCGCAGCTCCATCGCCCCATCTCCCAGCACCAGTCGCGCCAGGCCTGCCGTTTCGTCCACCCGGTGGACTGAGCCTGCCACTTTCATTGGCCCATCTCCTATCTGTAGGACGTCTATCGTATGGACCAGCACGTGGGTTGCCGAAGCGTCCGCCGCCGCGGCGGATGGGACCTCCGCTACGGTCGTCGCCGCCAGGTGCCCATCCAAGAGGAGCTTGGACGGAGTGGCCGGCGAATAAAGCTGGGAATTGGCCTGGTGGACCGAAGCTGCCGAGTGGTGGGATTCCGTTCATACCGAAGGAGTTTAGATTGAAGCCGCGGGGTGTGCCTGCTGGCTGATGGCCGTTGGCGGGTGGGAAGTGGCCGTTGCTGTTCGCATCGGAACGGGAGGGAGCGATGTGTGCTGGATCAGAGACGTAGGTATTAACTAGCTCAAACTGGAAAATTGTTAGTAAAAGCTCTGGTGCTAGGTTGGGTGCTGACTTACTTCTTTCTTGAGACCTTCAAGCCACTCCGGATGTCTTTTCTCCACGTGCTTCTTCCAGAAATGTTCTTCTTTGAAGAGCTTCGTACACTCCGGAACGTGGCAGCGGTATTTGTGCTCATCCTCCTGCTTCACATGCTTGGCCATCTCCTCCTCCACTGCCTCTTCCACCGGTCTCCCACCAAGCTTGCGAACATCGATGTTCTCTGGCTCAATAATCTGCAGGATCTTCTCCTCAAATGTCTTCACCCAATTGAACGCACGCTGAAGCTGTTGCTCCGTCTTGGATGCAGTGCTATTGCGGCTGAACTTTCTGTCCATCTCTGGGGAACCAGGAGCTTCGCCCTCCTCTGCATCACTCTTCTTCCTGTCAGGAAGGGGCTCGCCGTTGGCGCTAGCCCGTGCTGCAGCCTTGGCTGAGGTAGTTAACGTATTCCTTGGGCGACGAAGATGGCCACCCGGGCACTTGCGAGTCAGTTCGTGAATAGAATCACTCTCGAAAACGCAGAAGAAGCAGAAGTTGAAGACTCGGCGCAAGTATTCAACCATTAGATCAAGTTGTTTCTTCTTAACCAGCAGCTCTTCGTCGTCAACCTCATCATCGACCGCGCCTTCGTCTTCCTCATCTTCCTCGCCCTCTTCGACATCGGCCATGGCTTCGTCACCGTTACGCTCAGCCTTGGCCTTTTTCGGCGCAGGTAACGCAGGCTGAATGAGTCCTTGGCTCTTGAGTTCATCAACCTTCTCTTCAATCTTGAGAACGGCATTGAAATCTGATCCAAAGTCCTCTTCGTATTTGTTGATCAGCTTTGAAGCGAGGTCAAGGTCCTTCTCGATGCGCTCAGGAGCCGAGAACAGGTCCCAAAGAGCCTTTTTCCTCGGCATCAAAGGTGGCACGTGGACGCCGACATGGCAGGTAAAATCCCCGCGCACTTCATCCTTGACTTGTTTGCCATTGATGGCTTCCAACGCCTTGTCGGCTACAGACACCGGGGCAGCCGGCTGTTCTGGTGCCTCGCCATCCTCTTCGTTTGCTTCGGGACGATATGAGGGGGCAGGGGTATCTGATCCGGGATTCAGCATAACCCAGCCTATCCGATGATATCGCTTGCTTGGGTTGGGGTCGCTCAAACTGAGCCATTTGAAGCCTCCTTCACCCTCGCCAAGGTGCTCTTTGCAGAATGAAACCACGTTATCACGATTGACGTGAGGGGCGATCGTTTTGATGAGTAGTGTCGGCAGGAAAGCATCTTCGTCTCTTATATCACTTCCTTTCGAAGGTAAGAGATCTCCAACTCCAAGAACCTCGTTCGCAGCTGTAGTTTCGCCCTCTTCTTTCTCAATAAGCGCGCCAGAGCTGTTTATTTCGCCCTTTGGAATGCCCTCCAATGAGTATTCGTCGAACATTCCTGCATCCAAGTCCCGCTCCCATCGAGTATAATTCAGGCGACGAAAGTCATTGAGCCTCGCCTTCAATGGCTCTCTAACCTCAGCCATGTACCTCTCTTGAAACCACTGCTCGTTTTTGTGCTCCAGCACAAACGTTTTCGCCATCTTCGCCTGCAAATCTTCCTTATAGGCGTCGTACGCGACCTGTATGCGTGCCTTTTCCTTGTCGCGATCTTCTTGAGACTCGCGTTGACCACGAACTCTCTCTGGCTCTCGCCTCCTACCAGTCTTCTGTCGCTCCCGCTCCTCCTTGATCTTCTCATTCGTCCTCCACCATTCCCCGAAGTATGAAAACCCCACTTGAAATTGTAGCTTCGATGGATCGGCCAGTGGATTCACTGTGATAGGAGCGCTGCCAGAATCCTGGCCTGGAATGTATCGGTCGATACGGGCAGGCCCTGGTGATGGCCTGCGTCGCTCATCTCGATCTCTGGGTCCTCCATAATCGTCGCGAGGTAGCCGAGGGCCAGGTTCATATCGGTCGACTGCTAATGGCGAACGGGAGCGGTTTCGTGGCCTACGTTGGCGGTCGGCACCTGTAATGGGGGTGATAAGTAAGTGACATTCAAAGTAGTACCAAAACGTGGCCGCAATGATTAATATGAGCATGACTTCAGTTTTGGGGAGGTGTGAAGTGAATGTAAACCCAAGAAGCCAAACTTCAAAGGGCAATGACACCTCAGAGTCATGCCGGAGACCAAACAGGCCACAAATCGCAGGTGTAATAAATCACATACCAGGAGATCTGCCACGATAGAAAGATTCCGGGCGTTCTGGGCGGTCGTTTGGCCGCGCATCATCCCGACTAGTCCAGGTATCCCTCTCCGTCGGCGATCGTGTGAGGGGAGGTTCTCTGCTGTGGTAGCTCGCCATTTCCGAGGTTCAACTGTTGTCTTTGCTTGGTATACAGAGTCGGAAATAAGTCGTGGCGGCTTTGTTGTCTTTGTAGCTACAAAGAGCTCGCGTTTGCTCCGTGTCAAGTTATACCCAGTGATTGTGATGAGATTGTGACACCGAAGGGGCTGCTGTTTGTCGACATGATTGACTGTCAGAGGATTGCTTCAAAGGTATAGGATAAGGTAGAGGTGCGCAAATAATGTGAAAACAAGGGAGGTGCAAGTGAAGTATGAAGAGTGCTATCTAATGCCGATGAATGATGGCAGCGGAGGTGTGTGCATGTGAGGTTTTGAGATGGAGGAGGAGCGAAAGCCAGTATGTAGGTTTAAGAAACAGGAAGGTATTGAATGCAAGAATTGGTGCGAGGGAAGGTGTAACCAACAAGAGATTGAATAGTACGAAGCAGCTTCAGCGCGCAAAATGAAGCTCCTCGATGAATTGGAGGAGGCGGAATAAGAGGCGGGTAGAATGTATGGAGGAGGGTGGACTTTGGGAAGATCGAAATGCGGAGAAGATGAGGCGAGGCGCGCGAGAGCTTGTACAGTAACAGTAGTAGAGGTCGGCGTCGTGACTTGGGGGACGCTAAGGGTCGGGGTACGGCAGGCTATTGGATGCAGTGGTGTCAATGGTGGTTCTTGGTGCTGCAAGTGGTCCCCCAGCACGGCGTGAAGGCGCGCGAAGACCGCCGCGGCGACCACCACAAGGAAAACAACCGGAGCGCTGCTTTTAGCATATTTAGCATTGTCCATTGTAACCTTCGGACCAATCCTCGCCCCCCCGTTGTGTCATGACAGCCCACAAACAAGGTGAGACCAAGTTCCATACTAACCAACCCATCTATCCTCTTCTTCACACTTCATTGTTTTCTTCCCAAAACTACTCAATTCAAGAATTACTCAATTGTACAAAACAGAATAGGTGAGCTTTCTATTTTCAGTTTATATTCACAGTACCTATCGCATCAATGCCGCATATGGGTGTCTATGGGAAGAGCTCCGCGATAAGAGCTTATGACGTAGCGCGAACGCGCCAATCGCACCAGTATGAACAATGGTTCTGAAGCCATTTTGAAGCTCAATGTTTATCTTCAGTGTCTATTCTAGGCGGCTGATTATTTATTTGATCTTTGAAATACTCTTTTCTATTCTTGGTCACACCGTCTAAAAACCACCGAAGAAATTCAAAAACTGATAATTCATCTGCCAGGTTGCAACGATGACCACCTACATACCCTCACTCACGATTCCCTCGGGGATCCTCCTCAACCCCGCCACATCCATTCTCCTCCCCGTGGCTCTGGGAACCGCCGTTGGATTCTCATCGAGACGTACGTCCCATCTCCCCCTCCCCATTTCTCAATCCCAGAAACTAACCCCCACCGAGCCCGCGAGAACCAAAAGAACTACATGGCCCTCAAGCAGCCCCCCTGCCGCCCACCCCCCGAGATATTCGGCCCCCTCTGGACCCTCTTCTACGGCCTCATGGGCTACGGCGCCTTCCGCGCCTGCAACACCGGTCTCTCCCCCCTCCGCTCCCCCAACGTCATCCAAGCAACCAAGCACGGAGCAACGCTCTACACGATCCAGCTTGGTCTGAATCTCCTCTGGATGCCGTTGTTCTTCGTGGCCAAGCGCCCTATCGAAGCTACCGTTGATATCCTCGCGCTCACGGGTACGGTGGGGTATATGACGTACCTCTGGGGCAAGGTTGATGCGGTGGCGGGGTGGTGCATGGTTCCTTATTTGGGGTGGTTGTGCTATGCGAGCTATTTGAGTGCTGGGGTTGGGTATTTGAATAATTGGGATTTGTTGGATAAGACTGTGAATTCTCCGCCGTCGTCGAAGGGGGGCCAGACTAAGTTCGTTGATGAAAAGCCTTAGGATGTATGTTACCGACGGATGTGATACGGGACGGAAAGGGAAAGGACGGATTAATTGGATATTGGACAAATTGTGATATTTAGGGGAAACAAAATGTATCGTTAGTATAAGTCAATGGCTTGCTTCCTGTCATTACTGTAGATTTAGTTGGAAAAAGATTGTAAAGTTATCACTCTTAAAAAGTATCTTGTTTCGTGCTACTCATCAATCTATAGAAAAGAAGCCCAAAACGCCGCCCATATGTCTGCCGCTGTATCCAACCAAGTCTCCCCTCTAAACCAATAATACTTTCCTCCAACCTCATGTACCGGTCTGGCATCGCCCAAGTGCCCATATATATACACCCCCGAATGCTCATCACAGACGACCCATCATCTAACAACAATGCAGCCTCTATCCCCAAACGCCATTCTCTCAGTTCAAGAGAAATGTAGCTCCCTCTTCAACCCATCGTATATAATAAAAATAAACGCCGATGCAGGTGCCGATCTAAAAACAGTGATCCCACAACCACGATACATTCCCTTGAGGCCCGCCTGCTTCCAAAGCGCCCTTCCTTCCGCCCAGAAGCTTGCTTGCTTCGTGGCCCCATCAACCGCCGCAGTCTGCATCCGCGATTTAACCGTATCGGCAGGGAAGAACAGGAAATTATATGACATTCCCGCCGATGCACCAGCCACAGCTTGCTGCCATAGCGGCAACGGAGGGTGGACGGCTCCGTGCACGTGCGGCTCCGCTGTGCCTCTCTTCTTCTCGTTGTATTTGCGGAACAGCATCGAGACAGTTTCTTTGCTCCCAAACCACGCCGCGCAGCCACCAGTCTCACGAATTAACGTTCCCATTTGCCCATGCCAGAAGCCCATAAGGCCCTGGTGACGGAAAACGTTGCGGATGATGGAGGAGACCGTTTGGTGTTTTGTGATTAAGCCATCAGGGCTGGTAGCGGTCGGGACCTGCATCTTGCATTTGACGAGCTCGACGGGGGTGAGGACGAGGGAGGTGACTGCTCCTGCCACACCACCTGTGCAGAACAATGCTGAGAGAGGTAGGGGTGTATCTGAACTGTATAATCCGGAGGCGAATAGTAGTTTCTGTGCCGCTTGTTCGGAGACGAAAAGACTGCTGTTCTCCAATGCTGCACCGACTAGCGGAGCACTGATCCCTCGGTATAGGCCGGCCATGCCTTCCTGGCGCCAGGACTGCATGAAGCAATCAAGTGGCCCAGCATATCGAAGAGGTTTGGTATCGGGTTGTGACTGTAGCCGAACCTTCACGGTGTCGAATGGGTACTCGATGAATTTTCCTGCGATGCCTGCAATCTTGCATAAAGTCAGCTTTTGAACAATACTTAAAGAAGACCCAATGGGAAACAGTAGAACACTTACAGAGCCAAATAAGACATCTTCAACCGCATCCATCAGTGCACTGGCCCCGTTGATCTGGAGTCTGGGGGCTTGCTCCAAGACCATGCTCTTCGGTGACTCAGCACCAGTCTGGCGATCTGTGGCGTCCATTGCAAGTGACTTGGAGCAGAATATGCTCCCGCAATGTATGAATTGCGTATTTAAATTTGTAAACCGAAAGAGCGTGTGGCGGTTGTTATCGAGTTACCATTTTGAAGAGAGGGGGGCGGTCAGGAACGGTAGAGATTGCGGTCGGTGAGATGAAGTGCGGGGCAAACACGTTCACTTGTGACAGTGCTGCTGGGTTTAGGGCTTGTCTTGATCAGGTATATATGAGAGATTTTTATATGAGATAATTTGGTGGTAAATAATGGCGCAAAGTCCTTGTGTTACACTTGCTGTGTTTGCGCGCAAATAGATAAAAACTTATTGTCTCTATCGGATCTGACTGTTATCGGCACGGGAGCGCTACCGATTTGTGATGCTTTATCAGATCATCAGATTATATTCTCGGTGTGGGGAAAAACTATAGTGCGGATAATTTATGCTTCCCGAATCTTTTATCCACCAAATCGATAAGGGAAACACTTTCCAAATAACGTTATTTTCAACCACTCATTCCCGACTTTCTTTCCTGCAAAATCGCCGGAATTATGTCTACCGCCGTCGCAGATGCTGCAAGCCAGCCAGCGGAGAAATCCGCATATGGAATGCGCAAAAACGGTATGTCCTGAACAAGTACCCTCGTTGAAGCTCGCACTGACAGCCCACTAGGAAAGCAATGGCACGCTTTGAAGAGCGCATTCCGCCCGAAAGCTGGCAATGATACGTATGAGAAGCGAAATGCGGAGAGAGTAGCAATGAACGTTGTGAAGGCAAAGGAGAAGGAGATGAAGGAAGAGAAGGAAGCCGAGCGTCAAGTAAGTGGCAGCCCGACTCGAGAGCGAACAGCTTTCTTTCAGAACCAAGGTTTAGTGGACTATTGCTAATATATTTACAGAGGAGGATAACAGCGCTCAAGGACAAGCGTGCTGCAAAGGAGGAGAAGGCGCGATACGAGAAGCTAGCGGAGACAATGCACAGGAAGAGAGTGGAGAGGCTGAAGAGGAAGGAGAAGAGGAACAAGATGATCAAGTCATGATGGAGAGATTGCATCGATAAGCTGTATACATGGATTGCGGGCGTAATTATGCAGAGGATGGCGTTGGGGATTTTGATTCGGGCATTAGTTGAAGGGATATAAGCCTAACGATGATATATGAAATGTCAAAGAAGCTCACTCTCACTAAATTAATTCCGCACTCCTTGCGATATTATTGAGTATGGTGGCTTGCAATAGCCTATACTCCATTAGTTTTGAACAGGCATTCAAAAGAAATCTGGGTTGGTGAAGAGGCATTTGGCGGTTCTCATTTGGGTTTGAAACAGGGCCCCTCAGCCTTGCTACTGCGGGAAGCTGTGGACAAGTCTCACCACTGGTACAAACTACAGCTCATATATCATTGACAGTTACTTATACTGGCTTGAATTTGATTATTTCTGGCTAATATTAAAATATAATTCGTATATTCGTAGACACCACATATTTTCGTGGTGGCAATACTACTGGTCCAGGATTGAGGGCGGTCAGTCCACCCACGAATGCACGGCCACAACATGCCACCAACTAACCAAGAACTGGGGTCCCCAGAACCACATGTCAAATGACCAACTATTTAGTTCACGAGGGACCCAGATATACGCCAACTCCTCTTGCTAGAATCTCGTGCTCTATGCCGATGAGACACGCCAAATATACCTAGAACCCAAGGTCTTACGGTAGACCCAGCGGGGCTGCTATGTCATACCTGCCCCAACGCAAGAGCCATCGATCAAAGTCGCTGAGCAGATGAGGTTTATTCGCGGAGCCTTTCACAACAATGTCTGCAAATGGAGCTGCGCCCGAGCAGAGGAAGCATCTTTCTGATGCTATTGGGATAGGAAGAAAGGACAGGGACCTTGTTGTTGGGTAAGTAGTCCCTTACATATACGGCGGCTGTCACTGATGTCTTCCCCAGGGATCCAAGGAAGTCCCTACATGATTTACGAATACTCTCAAATACCACAACGAGCCGCCTCGATAATACATATTATTCCGTCCTAGAGAAACTCAGTGTACTGCAAGCTTCGATTGCCTCACTGAAAGAGCTGTCTTTGATCGCAAGGCAGCTAAACGAAGACTTTGACGATGATTCACAAGATGTTGTGAGGGAGATACAAGAACAGATAAAAGCCTTTGGAGACTTCCAAGAACCACAGACTAAGATAGAAGCTTTACAAGCGCGGATAAAGACTGGCAGGGACGAGGTGAACAAGCTAGGGGCTAGGGTTGAAGTAATCAGGAAGAGGGCAGAGGGCTGGGCCAAAGTTGAAGACCAGTGGCAAGAGAAGACTCGGAAGAGAATCAAGCTCTTCTGGGGCCTCAGCGCTACAACAGTGGTGGTGCTGGTCGGACTGCTCATATTTCAGTATACACCAGCACGGAGCCCAGGACCGGGTATAATGGATGGATTGAACGCCCAGGAGATTAAGAGTGGTGTGCTAGACTTCGAGAGAGGTCTGGTAAATGAGAGCCTGACTATAGAGACTCAAGTTTCTAAGGTCCTGGAGGGGCTACGAAAGTCACCAAACGATACTCTCGACGAGGATCCACGGCTTAAAGTATTCGACGAATTATAATGTTAATATTGCCACAACTATTGGAAACTACTGCCTCGAACTGTGATGTCTGAGATGTCTGCGAGAAGCCAAAATAGCGGAGTCTTGTTCGTTGAGAGTGGACTCAACGGATACGGCAATGAGAGCCAAGATCATTTCCTTCATATGGCCTTGGTCCGGCCTTGGCTACCTGCACGGTGACTTGTATGTTTTGAGGGGTCGCCATATTGAGTCCAGCGTTAACTGTTTCAAAAATCTACAATTCTGTGACTCTATATGTCTATTTGTAGCTAACCATAAATAGTATCATTCAAATTTAGGATTGCGGCAATTATTTTCGTCCGGGGCTCGTAAAATGTAACTCTATGCACTCCAAATAAACAGTAATGGTGGGGCTGACACAATACGTCCTCCTAAGTTGCTGGCGTCGTCAGCGGACGTCACCGCTGTGGGGATCTTCTGATCGATCTCTTGGCATAGCCCTCGGGGTACAGCAGTGGCAGGAACAGGAAAAGCGTATCTTCGTCGGCCTCCCCGTAAAAATGCGCTGATAGATAACACAGCATCTTAGTCTTCGTCCAAAGTATATAATTATCGCCTACATATTTTTAGTTTTTTATTCAGCAGGTTGATTTTGTGTTCTGTTGTGTTGTCGTGCTTATACTGAAGCCCCCAGACTTCTCGTCAGCAAAGCAGAGCTACCCCACCAAATATAACGTCACTTCTCGACAGATATTCCCAACTCCTCCTGAGTCTCTAAAACACGAAAAATCCGGCGGTTGAAGCGCTCGAGTATCGAAGGGATGTCTGCTCACGCTACAGATCCCCGCGAGATTTCGGTCCAAGATCTAAATGCCCCCAAGGTAGCTGCTCAGCCAGCAGAAACCCCGCAAAATGCCAGCGGCAATGAGCTCAGTGGGAAGCAAGAGCATTGTATGTCCTCGTTCTCCTACCTACAAACCTCACCACTAACTTGGCTCAGATCTCAAGCGGGAACTCATCTCTCAGCAAGTGACAGCCGAAATCAACGAGCTCAGTTCGCCCACCGCACTCCAGAGATTCGGTGCGCCCTTCAGATCCGAATTTGGCGAAGTCTCCCCGTTAGACTCAGATCTACCTATTTTGCGATATATCTTCGTTCACCATGTTCGCGAATTCCCGTTCTTGGATAAAGCAAAGGAGAAGGAGTTCTGGCAGGATAAGCTACAAGTAGTAAGTCGGACTAAAAAGACCCTCTCAGGAAATGCGCGCTGACGACCCTAGTTTCTCGAATCGTTCGCCAATAAGCGTATATCGTCGTCCGAAGATCGCCTGGAGGAAACCAAACGCAGGAAACTGTCCCTTAAAGCGCAGAAGCTGGTCGAGCTGATGATGGTTTCTGGTGTCCCTACGTCTTCTGGATACGAAGAGCGCATCAAGTTCGCGGAAATGGGTGTCGTAGAATCGGGAGCTATTGAGCAAGGTGTCCTATCTACGCTACCCGAAGGAAACTATCTATACGGCTGGGATGTCAATATTGCAGGTGTAAGGATTACATCTGTGAAGAGGAACATCAGACACCACCCGCATGCTGTAAGTGAACACCGTCGAATGGAGACATCAATGTCAGGTGTTTGTGGTCATTGCTGATATCTTTTTTCAGGAGTTCATTCTTAGAGTAAGGAAGAAGGGAGAGCTGCCATACTTCACTGGCCGAAGATATGGCGACTTCTTAAAGCTGCATAGAAATCTGCGGACCGAGTTTCCAGGAAAGATCTTGCCAGCACCACCGAAGAAGAATAAGCAGAGCGCAACGGCATCGAACCTATTTGGTTCCTCGAAGGGCGATGACAGTGATTCGTCTTCGATATCTTCTGTTTCTACTCAGGCACCTTCGGTAGTAGATGGAGCAGCGACCACTACTGCGTCGATGCGGATGCTGGCCGTAGAAGGTATGAAGCATCATAAGGATCATTTGCGATATAATTCTAACGTGCTCAAAGGCCACCGACGATCGGCATCTGGACAAGCTCTCGGAGCTGACGGATCTTCACCTCGCAACTCTATAGACAACCGATCGAACCGATCGATATCGAACTCTAACAACGCGAACGATCACGATGTATGTTTTTCCAAACCCATCTTTGTCGATATTTAGCTTACCTGTGCAGCCTGTGGTGCTTCCACGTGAATCCCAGCGAATTTCGCTGAGGGCGTTTCTACGCACACTCTTGGGGAACCCCGATATTGCTCGTTCAAAGGCGATGGAAGAGTTTCTAACGCATCACCATATCACACCCAGTGATGACGACGTCACCGATATCGACAGGCGTAGGCTGATGGACGAGAAAAGATTGAAAGAGCAGAAGAAATTCTATGAAATTGCTCGGAAACGAGCTGCTGAATTGGACATATACATGGAAGAGTGAGTCAAGATATATAAATCTGCTGAAATTGAATACTAACCGTGATAGGTTTCGCCGAGACATTATTGAAACTAACGGCTTGACGAAACTGTTCAAGGAGATCAAGGTCAAGGAGAGTATCCAAGATATGAGCTTGCAATATCAGAAGTTTTGCGAGTGGCTCCGAATTGAGGTTGCAGCCACCATATACCATCTATTCCTTGCCGAGGATAACTCCCCCGAGGTGTTTGCGCAAGTCAAGAAGGCCCATTCCATGATTCCTTACACTTTAATCAAGAACGCAATCCGGGTAGCGAATCCAGCTGCGGTGATGTCTAGCATACTGGACATATTCCTTGCCCAACCATTTGGTGCACGATCACTGATGCAACGAATCTTCGGCATGGCGCTAAACGATGGGGTCAGAACTTACCAGAAGTCGATTGATTCTTTGATCAAGAACATTGACGAACCGGTATTTTCTGACAAGCTGAGGTTATTCACGTACGCCGACGAAGAGATTAAGAACATCATCCGCGCTGAATCCGAGGCGGATCAAGTGGACTTGATTGTTTCCATTCTTCGGAGTGAACTGATCGAACCACCATTGAATGGACCCCAGATCGGAAAGATTTTCAATGCCTATGTCGCCTGGAATAGCGCCGTGGACAATGTCGACAATGAGATGAAGCAAGGGGCTCACCTTTTCTCATATCTAAAGCGGCTCCTCAAACTGTTCACGCGGCAGCGCGATAAGTCGATGCTGCTGGGTCTGATCGAAGAGCCAGTCACACTTCAGCTCCTCCGTGATCTGTTTACGATATTCTACGAGCCACTCGTTAGAGTGTATAAATCTGCCAATGTTTACAACAGCGTGACTGATTTCTCGGTTTTCATTGATGACATGATACAGGTAAGTCGTTTCATTATATTAGAGGCCATATTACTGACTTAGCCCAGGTCGTCGACAAATGCCATGAGCAAGACATAGCTACGGATCCGAACCAGACAGTTCAAGCGTTTATAGATCTCTGCCAGCGTCACGAACACAATTTCTACAAATTTGTCCACGAAGTCCATCTCCACGACGACGGGCTTTTTGAAAAACTCATGGGTTGGATAGAAGGTATTTTGGAATTCCTGCGCCAAGGTCCAAAGGGCGGAAAGCTCGACATCAATGCCCTCTTTGCCGGTGCTTCATCAGTAAATCAAGTAGACCCCGAGAAGGTTAAGAAAGAAGTCGATGGGCTCATTGGTTGGCAAGAGGCCAGGAAGCAATGGCATAATGAGAAAACCCGCCAAAAGATGGCTGCCGATGGGACTGGCACCAAACCTGAAGCTGTCCCAGGGGGGATTGCTTTCAACAGTAGTGATTTTGGAATAGACGAGACAGATCTAGAGGATATGGATTACAGCGAGGAAGATGTAGATGACGAGGAGGATGACGACGATGAGTTGGATCCCATCACTGCGGAGCGGAAGAGGAGAGCTCGGAGGCAAGACATCCTCAGGAGGACTGCTGGAGAACCCCAGAAGCCCGAGGTTTCCGAAGTTCATAAGTTGCAGGAAAATTTCGTCAGCATGCTGAGAATGGTTCTCTCAGATTGAGAACTGAGTGGTTTATACACTCATAACAAATGGGATTTGCGGTCTGTATGTAAATAGTACATGAATTGGAGAAAGGGGTGGTACTGGAATGTATAGGCTACCTATTCTAATGAGCGAGTGTGTGAATATCATTTTGTTTTCCTGTCGAGAATCTGCCCATTGGGAAAGCATGTGATCACATAACTCATGATTGACAATATATGTCAATTGACTAGAATTTGCATATTAGAGGTTTAATTGTTGATAAATGAAACAAAGTCTAAACTTAACAATAGAAAATAAACAACTATTATAGAGCAAAAACTTGATATTAAATCGGTACTTTCATTGACCCCCAAATAGTCGGGAGAAATAGGTTGCGATGGACGGTAAAAGATTCTCGGCTTTCCGTCGGCAAGTGTGTCAAGCTCCAGCCAATAGTAACGAGCCTATTATGCTCTAGCAATCCGGACCTTGGGAATACAACGACGACATCAAATATCGCGATCTACTTTCGTTCTCCTTCCCCACGAGTGACATTCCTTGACAATCCTTGGTCCTGGTGTCAAGATAATCCAAAATGTCTTCAATCGCTATGCGCCGCTTCACTGCTGGCCCTTCGGTACGCCAGTTTTCTGTTGCATGAGCCGAGGACGTCCGGAAGCATCGCTAACCCGTAATATTTAGGTCGCGAGGGCATTGAGAACCCAGGCAAGAGCATTTTCCTCTACCAAACCTGCTGGTATGTATACCCGAGTCTATTGAAGGCATTGCAAGTCAGCTAATCCATTGCCTTGCAGCGCGCATCATCACACACGCGCCCCTTCGTGCCAAAGAATCTTCTCCTTTCCTCGGCAACCAATACCCGGTCATCGTATGTTTACGCACTTCGAAGCTCTGTCGCGGCGATACTAAGAATTTATAGGACCATGAGTACGATGCGATTGTTGTCGGAGCCGGTGGAGCTGGGCTTCGTGCTGCCTTCGGTCTTGCTGAAGCTGGTTTCAACACTGCCTGTATCTCGAAACTTTTCCCGACAAGATCCCACACGGTGGCTGCACAGGGTGGAATCAACGCCGCGTTAGGTAACATGCACGAGGACGACTGGAGATGGCACATGTACGACACAGTTAAGGGTTCGGATTGGCTGGGAGACCAGGATGCCATCCATTACATGACGAGAGAGGCGCCGGCGTCCGTCATTGAGTTGGAGAACTACGGTTGCCCATTCTCTAGAACCGAGGACGGAAAGATCTACCAGCGTGCGTTCGGTGGTCAATCGCAAGACTTCGGAAAGGGTGGCCAGGCATACAGATGCTGCGCTGCTGCTGACAGAACCGGACACGCTCTTCTTCACACTCTTTACGGACAATCTCTCCGCCACAACACAAACTATTTCATTGAGTACTTCGCCCTTGACCTCATCATGGAGGACGGCGAGTGCAAGGGTGTCCTTGCCTACAACCAGGAGGATGGAACTCTTCACAGATTCCGCGCGCACAACACGGTTTTGGCCACCGGAGGTTACGGACGTGCCTACTTCTCTTGCACCTCTGCCCACACTTGCACTGGTGACGGAATGGCTATGGTTGCTCGTGCTGGTCTTCCTAACCAGGATCTGGAGTTCGTCCAATTCCACCCAACTGGTATCTACGGTGCTGGCTGCCTGATCACCGAGGGTGCTCGTGGTGAGGGTGGTTACCTCCTTAACTCCGAGGGCGAGAGGTTTATGGAGAGATACGCACCAACCGCAAAGGATCTTGCATCCCGCGACGTTGTTTCCCGTTCCATGACCATGGAGATCCGCGAGGGTCGTGGTGTTGGTCCAGACAAGGACCACATCTACCTCCAGCTCAGCCATCTGCCTGCTGACGTTCTCCACGAGCGTCTCCCAGGTATCTCTGAGACCGCATCTATCTTCTCGGGTGTTGATGTTACCAAGCAACCCATCCCAGTTCTCCCAACCGTCCACTACAACATGGGTGGTATCCCAACCAAGTACACTGGTGAGGTTCTTACCGTCGACGAGGCTGGCAAGGACAAGGTCGTTCCCGGTCTTTTCGCCTGTGGTGAGGCCGCCTGTGTGTCCGTTCACGGTGCCAACCGTCTCGGAGCCAACTCCCTTCTGGATCTTATCGTCTTCGGCCGTGCCGTTTCCCACACTGTCCGTGACAACTTTGAGCCCGGCATGCCCCACAAGGAGATCAGCGCTGATGCTGGTGCCGATTCTATTGCTTTCTTAGACAAGATCCGCACTTCTGATGGACCAAGGAGCACCAACGATATCAGAACTTCTATGCAGAAGGTTATGCAGACTGATGTCTCCGTTTTCCGTACTCAGGAGTCTTTGGACGAGGGTGTTAAGAGAATCAACGAGGTTGACCAGACATTCCCAGAGGTCGGTATTAAGGATCGCAGCATGATCTGGAACTCCGACTTGGTCGAGACTTTGGAGCTTAGGAACTTGTTGACCTGCGCGTAAGTTTAACCCTTGTATCATCTATTGGACGATAACTGACATAATATATAGCGTGCAAACCGCCGAGGCAGCAGCGAACAGGAAGGAGTCCCGTGGTGCCCACGCCCGCGAGGATTACCCAGAGAGAGATGACAAGAACTGGCAAAAGCACACACTCACATGGCAGAAGCCGCAAGGAAAGGTCGACCTTTCTTACCGTGCCGTCGTGAACCACACCCTGGACGAGGAGGAGTGCAAAGCTGTCCCTCCTTTCAAGCGTGTCTACTAAACCTTCGTTCGATGTTCTGGGGTTGGCATGGAGGCCAAATGAGTTTCAACTCGCAGTATGTAGCATAGGTGCTGGTTGGAGTGGGTTGCGTTGCATTGTTTTTTGATCGAGATGTGAGAAGAATGATGGATAGAGCAGTACTAGCCATAATTCTGTAAACTAAACAAAAAGATTTATTCCTGATTAAAAGCTGATGCAACTATTGTGATAATGTACGTGTGGTAAATCAGGAGGCTTGTCCACAGGTGGATGAGACTGAGGGCGCCCATGAGTACTCATGTCACCCCAAAGTCCGAAGAAAGACTGTGTATAATGACACCGTTTATAGCAACCATAGAAAGAGGAGGATTCTATATAACATTTAAACAATTGGAAAATATTATGGCAGCTGAAGCGGAGTTTGAGTTCCGAAGGTCAACACTGAGGGGCTCGAAGGCGAGGCTGACAAAATGTAGGGTTTCCCCGACACCCGGCTGGTCCCGTTATCTCAAAAGTTATGATGCTTTCACCACCAGCCCCGCGCCTTCGTTCTGCATCGACATCGTGGCTGAGAATTGTTAATTACGGCACGGAATAGAGTATGGCTTTACTGCTTTGTTTCTAGCCAGATGCAACATTTATAGCTGGCAAAAAGCGGAGGCTTGAAGCAGCGAACCTTTATACGATACTGATGACGACGTAAACAAAGACGGGTGGCGTTTTCCATTATGCGACTGGTTGGATGAAGCTATAAGAATAATGGATTCCCCTAGCACAGAGCAGGTTACTCCCACAAAACCTGGTGGAGGGAGACAGTTCAGCGGTAGTCCGATCAAGATGCAATCCAAAAAGGGCCTCTTCGTGGATGGTGTCTGGCGTTGTATGGCTCTCCACAACTCACGTAGTACACACCGAGGCTAACAGGTTCGCAGGCAATTGCTCTCCACGAATGCCAGCTTCCCATTTCCAGGTCAAGAAGGAATCAGTCAACAAGGGCCGATGGTTCTATACATGTCAAGAGCCGAAGGAGCAGTCATGCGGGTTCTTTCTTTGGGACGATGATGCGAAAAGTAGGGAGATGAGGACTGTGCTTCATAATTCGAGGTCAGAAGGGGGACCGCCTACGACCCCGAAGAAACCCTACAGTCGAGCGGAGGATACGGAGAGAAGCGGTGGTTATGATACGATAAAGGAGAGAAAAGTTATTGATCTGGACAAGGATGACGAAGATGAATATGGAGAGTGGCCATTGGGCGCTGAAGACGAGATAGAGGCTGTGGAGGCAGCAGAGAGAGCAACATCTATGAGGCCACCTGAGACACCGCGGAAAGCACTGAAGACGAGCGATTTTTCAACTCCGGGAAGTAAGAGGATACGGAGTGGAGAAGGTCCATGGCCCACACCAGCCACTAATGCCACAACCCGGGATGAGGATGTGTTCCGAACCCCCATATCCGCTCGTCTAGAACCCTTGGGGCTAGACAGCGCCTCCAGACGCGGCCTCATAAGCCCTTCTGCATCACCAACCCCCAATCGGCGACTTGATTTCACTTCTGTGGCTGAGACTGGCGGCAGCGGATCGGCAGATTATGACATTACAGCAGAGGTCCTGCAGCTGCTCGAAGGACAGCCAATCGAAGACGAAACAATCACTAATTTACGGCATCTACTTAATCGATATGCCCTGAAGAATTCAGGCATCGAGAAGGGCCGGGATGTCACTCGACTGGCGCTGAAGGCTAGGGACGCTAAAATCGAAGATCTGCAGCAGCAGCTTGCGGCCCTGGAGTCTAAGCGCGAGATGGACAAGGCCATTATTAGGCACTTCAAGGATGATATGTCCGCAAGCGTTACCAGGAGAGGCCGGGGACGAGGGCGGGGAAACTGAGAATATGGATGACCCGATGCAGTTCATCCAATCGAAAATAGGGTAATGCCAACCGACTATCATATCGACGGCCGATCAGTGGCGGGCGTGACGTGTCTGGTCACACAGCTTCCGGACAAGATTTACATCAGGGAGCTCTCGCAGTCGTTCCATGGAGACAGCATATATGTCAAATGATCGGCTTCCTTGAAAGGCAACGACATCCTCCACCTCTTGGTGGAAAAGGAGGGGTTTTGCTAGTGTAACTTGTCTCGAATATTGTGTCTTTGCCACCATAACATCGGGGTCTCGGGGCAAATTACAATAAATGCCTCAAACACGGTCCTTTCAGCTAGGCTGATATTACAATAAATAACAATAATTATATTGACCAGAGGCCCTGATGGCAGGGCCCTCCGGTCCGCAGACTGTTGTTACCCTCGTAGCAATTTGTACCCCGCAAAAATGCAGAAGCCCATGCATCCATGATTAATACAAACGAAAATAAACGCCCCATTGACTAGCTCCAAGCATGCATGGCCCAGCCGTTGCATGCTCCAGTTGGCAGTCGGCAAATCATGCACCCCAAACCGATCCCTGGGTATCACCTCCTATAACTAAAAAAACACCTGCCCGGGAATAAGAACGCTATCCTGCCATGCTTCCATTATGGCCCTTGTCAGACCCTTCGGCCTTTGGTAGGCTCCACTCTGGATCATGATATTCATATACTGTCTCTCCGCCCTTAACCGCTGGTGCAACAAACCGTGAGACACCAGTCTTGGAATCATAGCTCTGATATGATGCTGCGAGTCTTTTGCCCCCACCGCCGGGAAGATCGACAACAAACTGTGGTGTCATGAAGCCAGCAATGGAGCCACGAATCTGACTTTCGAGCTCGAGAATGGTACGAAGCGGAGTGCGTAAGTCTTCCACCCCAGCCACCATATCACCTTGGTACACATAGTACGGGTTAATAGCCATATCCGCCAGACCGCGAATCAACGCTTTCATTGTCCCCAGATCATCGTTCACTCCACGCAAAAGCACGCTTTGGTTGCGTACCACAACACCGGAAGCGAAGAGCTTCTGGGATGCTGCCCGACTAACCCATGTGATCTCCGATGGGTGGTTGAAGTGTGTGTGTACGGCAACCATTTTGCCCATCTTGCGGCCGGCGTTGGACACAGCGATGAGAGCAGATGTCCAGGAGTCTGTTGGGTCCAAGATGCGTGAGGGGCAGACGGCAAGGCCTTTGGTTGCGAAGCGGAAGCGGCGGATGTGTGGGATATCGAGGAGGCGAGTGCCAATGTCGTACAGCTGGTCGGGGGTTAGGTAGTAGGCGTCGCCGCCGGAGATGACAATATCGGAGAGGGCAGGGGTGGAGGCAATGTAATCGAACATCTCGTCCCATCGCCTGCGAGTGGGCTTTAGAGAGTTTTTAGTCACAGTTTCCGTGTCGGCACCGATGGCGTAGGACCGGGTGCCTTGGATGAAGTTTAGTCGTCGTGCTTATAGTGCGGATTTGGGTTATAACTTACAGAAACGGCAATAAACATTGCACACTGAAGTGGCTGCCTTGCTGTCAGTAATCGGCCTCAAATTTGCAATTGGAAATAGCGAGACTTACCAAGGAACAGAGCCTTATCAGGGTAGCGGTGAACTAAGCCTTTGACGGGGGAGTCATGCTCCTCACCGAGAGAATCGAGAGTCAATTTGGGGTGGTCTGGCAGCAAGGAGGCCCTCAAAGGGATGAACTGCCGGCGAATGGGATCTTCAAAAGGATTGCTCCAGTCAGCCACACTGAGAGTGTGAGGTGTGATGCGAATGGCCATTGGAGCAATACGAATAGCCTCCTTGACTTCATTGAGGAAGTCATCTCTGGTCTTGATTTGGGAAAGTGGTGAGTTGGGATCACGAGGAGCTGGTAGTTTCTCGGGGAGAACGCCCTCTAGGAACTGAAGTAGCTTGCTCTCTCCTTGGACCGTATTCTTGATCTGAAATAGTCAGACAGGGAAAGCGGGAGGTATGTCGGCATGGAGTGATTGACCTGCCACTGATAGTTGAGAAATTTATCCTCTGGTACATCCTTCCAAATACCGACTTTTTGCCAGTAAGGGACTCCACCGGGAACAGCTACTTTCTGAGGCAGCTGGAAATTGCTTTCATGATGCTCCTCAACTCTGGCGGCGGCAGCTTGCTGTACGTGCCTGGGTGAGATCGATATGAGACGACAAGAGTGAGCTGCAAGTATGCCCCAACCATTGTTTGTGGTGACGCCGGCAGCACGAATGGGGTAGTGAGACGATGACCCAGCCCGGCGGGCTCCTAGACGACCAGGGAGATGCAGCATCGTGGACAAGGTCACAGATCAAGGATTTGGTCGAACTGTCAAACGCTGCGGAGGGCCTGTCCACTTAAAGTAGTCGAGGGGCTTTACATTTGATCTGGGGGCGGTGTGTAGGTTGGTGCACGCTGGTTGATCTTAGTGACCAGACTCTGAAGAGGAGGCACAGAGCAAATAGTATTTGGTGGCTAACTAATGCATAAATCGCTCCTTCCAAGGTGGGTAGCACAAAGAGGAGAGAATGAGACTCAGGCATTGTAGTGACCTGTCTTTCAAGTGAGAAAAGCCCAGTCGCCGAGTTAAACATAACGAGGTTATTGTACGACCCTGAATACCCTGACGCTCCATATAATTGTTTCTATTGCGCAATTGTTGATGAATAGGATCTATCCTCAAATACACCGGACTAAGAATCGTAAGAATTGGACGGTGCCCACCCAACATTTAGTCCGTGCTCACACAATAGCACCATTGGCAGTTCGAGGTGTTGTTGGACCTGAGGAGGAGAGACCCAGCCAGCCATGGGGGTCAATCATCAGAATCCAACACCGTATGGTCGGAATAGTCTTAGTCCTTCTGTACTATGAAAAGGAATAGACAACTCTCCATGCCGATGTTACTCCATACCGTAGTAACACTGTTACACATGCACCCGGAGATGGCGCTGTGATGGCGCTGTGATTGAGAGCAAGGGTTGTGTGTCAGTCATGCAAGCACCATCACCGAGTCACCCAAGCTAATGCCAACATATCCAGCATATGCAGCTCTCGTTCGTTAGGGCCCCGCGCCACGGGAGGCCACTATATGCTGAATGGTGCGAAGGAGACATGATATGCAGTTAGACATTCCCACCACGCCGGTGGGGTTTTACTATTGGCGCTACAGCATGCGACCAAAGCCACGTACCGGGGCCATCGGAACCCCTGGCGGGGATCCCGAAATGGCAACCTGCGCTTGTAGCGTCTGTCGATCCCTCCCCATGCCCATGCAGCATCCCTGAGTTTGTCATCCCCGATTTTGATTGCGAGGTAATTAAGCTTGTTCCCAGAAAACCATCAGCAAACCATCAGCGGATCGTGTTTGCTTCACTGCAGAAGAGATCATGTGACACATCAAACATGTCGCCTTGCGCTGCTGGGCGTCAGTATGCACCGACCCGTTGGTTCAGCTCCGATGTGCTGTACTGTACATCATCCAATCTTCTTGTCTACCAGTATAATGCCCGAACCAGGCCTTGGGTTTGAGGGTCCTGCAGCTCACTTCCCCGCAACCGACAATACGACATCCAACCCACATATGAATCCTTGTTGGGAGCACGATGCCCCACATTGGAGGAGCAGATTGTTTGCTTTTCCGTGTTGGACCCTATTCCCCATTTGATAACTCCTGCATTTCGGCATTTCGGCGTCTGTCGCAGGGAAGGGAGCCGGTTCCTCTTCCAACGCAGTGATTTGCCTGTGGCCAGGTTCACAATGCATTTCTTCAAGCTGGGTGTGTTGGAGTGAAAACGCCACCGGTAGGGGCAAACGCCGTCTGACCTGATAGGGACGACCCAAAGCGTCTCCAATGCCATTGCCGCTGTTGCCATCCAGCTGATTTGACAGCTGCCGAAGATCAGGGCTTTGGTTTGGTCCCGAGGGTTCAGGGATGTTTGGAACGCGCCACGTATTGATGGCCGTTGATTGGAGCGGCCCGGCATATTCAGGACCCCCCCGAACTCAGTAACTAAGACTACTTTAGCCGCTGCCGAAGACCAGGGAGTTGCTTTGATCACGAAATTTCACGTAGGTTTAATACTCAATAGCGGGTCATGTTACTTGTCATATCTCTTCGGTTTGCTCCGTTGTATGCCATACGGCCGTAGCTAGCCTGTTCCCCCTTCTGTGTGCGTTTTGGTGACTCGGAAGAATATTTACCCGAGACGCTGTGGAAAGAGCGCCTGGCACAACGCATCTTCCAAAAGAAACAAAGTTTAAACACTCAACTATACTGCATCCAATATAATGGGCGCCATCTGGAAGAACAATGACTTCCCTCATATTAAATACGAGAGGCTGAACGACATGGATTCACAGTCAGATCTTGAACGACAAAACAAAGATACTGCCGAACCAACCCAAAACGAGCCTAAGCGACCAAGTACAGTACTAGACCACTGCAATTAACCGAATTCCAATTCGACGCGTAAATCGCGTCGCGTAACCCACCCTCCTCGTACAACAATCATAATTATGCTACCAACTCGGAGGGCTTTGGCTCCAATTTCTAGCAATCGACAGCCCGGTGGCCAATTAAGCCCCTACTAACGCGGACAGATTCTCGGGAGGCAATCGGAGGGTGCAACTCCTACGAAGATTGCACACGACCTAAACCTTGACCGAAGCACTATACGATACACAATTGCAGTCGACCTAACACGCACTAAAGGCAAGACCCTACCCCGTACACCACGCGGAAAGTCATATATAGAAGCAGAGCAACGCCTTATACTCCGCCATGTACGCCTAAACCTGAAGGATACATACTAAGAAGTAAAGGATGCTTGTAATGTTGCTTGCTCAACATCAACTATAAAGAGGATACTATATAAAGCAGGCATAGGCAATTGGCGTGCAAAGCGTCGCCCTTTCCTACTGCTAATACATGCAGCTAACCGGCTTGCATGGTGTTTAGCACAGAGGAATTAGACAGCAGAGGATTAGGTCGGGTTGTGTAGAGTGACGAGTGCTCTGTTAAGCGGGGGCGGGGTAGTAGAAGTGAGTGGTGCTTCTGCACACCCTCACAGAAGTGGCAGAAGGAGATGATACAAACCTATGATATAAAGAAGAATATGAAGATAATGGTTTAGGGAGCCTTTTAGGCAGAGGGACAGAGCAACTTATACCTTATAGACCATGACTTTGAGTTAAAGAAGTTTGGATATACTACAAAGTCATACCTTGAAGCCTGTAAGGCAGAACTGCCTCCTATGTTCGAAAATCTAGACTCTACCTATTGCTTTATGTAAGACAATACTCCTATCCATACTATAGGGAAGGTTGCAGACTTTCTTAAAGAGCATAGGATTGCTCTACTCTGTAGGTGGCCGGCCTATTCACCCGACCTTAATCTAATTAAACACATTTAGTATCACCTTAAAGTCCGGGTAGTTGAGATGTTCCCAGAAGTTATGAGGGATAAATCAGAGTTAGAATATGCAAGACAACGGCTAGAATCATGTTTACAAGCAGCATGGGACACATTAGACAAGTCATTGTTTGATAAATTATATAAGAGTATGCTGAGTAGGATGGAGGCATGTATTCAGGCAGACGGGTGGCATACAAAATACTAGAACGTTTAATTTTTATACTATATATCTTAAATTGCATAAGTTACGAGCAAATCAATTATCTACGTTAGGTGGCTTCGTGGGTGGTTTTGCGAATCGGTTAATAAAAGTGGTCGGTGACTGTACATGGGGCGGCTACATTATCTGGACACTTTTCTGGTGCTTGCCGTCTAATACGTGTTTACCATTCCACATTTGGGTTTACGCGGCGATTTTGCGGTTCACCTTATTTCTTATCTGCTTAGGAATAGTCTGGGTCGTTTGTATTTGGTTTCGGATGTTATATTTCTTAAGTCGAAGACTCTGGCAAGTAGAATAGTTCCAGCACACATGAACCCACGTCAACATGCCCAATCAGCCCAAAATATCAAGATGAACGTCGCATCAGCCAGGGATTTATCGGGCTACGCTCATACTGTTCAAAGTTCGACAGCAACAAGTCCAACAGACCCATCCAGCGAGATAGATAAACGACACGATGATGAGACATATCCAGATGGAGGCCTCCGCGCCTGGCTCGTCGTTTTAGGCTCGTTTTTCTTGCTTTTTGCAACCTTTGGGTTCCAAGCATCTGTGGGGTTGTTCCAGCTTCACTGGTCTTTGAATCAACTCAGTGACTCAAGTCCAAGTAAGATTGCCTGGATACCGTCGGTATTTATTTTTCTGTCACTTGCACTGTCAATACAAACAGGGGCCATATTCGATCGATACGGAGCACGCTACATCCTCCTATTTGGATCAATTGGATACCTCATGACCTTCTTCCTCCTGGCCCAATGCACAACATATTTGGGGTTTATGCTGTGTCTTGGAGTTTTGGGAGGTCTCTCCTCCGCTGCGCTCATAACAGCCTCACAGGGTGTTATAAGCCACTGGTTCAAGAAACGACGTGGACAAGCTTCTGGGCTGGCTATGCTGGGTTCCGCTCTTGGAGGTATCACGTTTCCACTAATACTGAAACCGCTCCTTGAAAAAAGCAGTTGGCCCGTGGCCATGCGGATACTCGGATTAATTGTTCTCCTCTGCCTTGTCGCTGGCAATCTATTTTGCCGCAGCCGTCTGTTGGCCACCAGTACCAGCGCAGTGGTCAATGTTCGTTGCTATTTGGACAGCACGTTCAACTGGCTAACTATCAGTGCTTTTGGTGAGTTTGACAATACTGTTCATTATAAGTGAAAATGCTGACAATTTTCTGCTTAGGTTTTGAGCTGTTGCTCATCATTGGCCTTGGATTAATCCCAACTTATGCAGCAGATGCTGGTTATGGACAAAGAGCAGGATTCTACCTTATCATGACAATGAACATGTTCGTTCCTCACATCCGACACAAAAAGGGGAAACCAAACAAAGCTAATATTTTCTCACAGTGGTTCTGCCTTTGGACGTGTTATACCGTCCTGGTTCTCTGACAAAGTCGGCCGCTTCAACATGCTCCTTCTGATGACAGTTTTCACTTTGGCTTCCATGCTCTTTATCTGGTTGCCGTGCGGCCTCACTTCACTGGTAGCGCTGTATATCTTTGTCTTCTTATACGGCTTTGGGACTGGGAGCTTCGTTTCCTTGTCTATGGGTTGCGTTGGGCAGATCTGTAGGGGCAGTGATTTTGCGCGTTGGATAGGAGCTATGGATTCTGTTGTGTCAATTGCGTATGAACCATTCCACCCCCTAAGCTGGATATAGTTTATGGAGTTTGAATTTGCTGACACATCTTCGCAGGACGCTGATTTCCATTCCGATAGGAAGCTCACTCCAGTCAAATGTGGGACCCCAAGCCATGGTCTGGTTTTTGGCCGGTGTTTTGAGTTTGTCATTGATAGCATGCAGCATTTCTCGCGCCGGCTACATGGGATATAAATGGAGATGGAATGCCAAAGTGTGATATTGGGCGGTATGTCGGTTGAGGAAGGGGGTTGGACATATCTGATGAGCGGCAAGTGTTTTTTTGACGGTATTGAAACGAACACTATAATGATTAATAAAGTAATGCCAGGAACCGTTTTACCTGTTCAAGTATATGAGTAACTCGAGTAACTCATGAGTATCATGAGTATTTGTGCTAACCCTGATGAGGAGTTTAATAACCGTTAATATAATTCCCTGTAATATTATCCGCATTAGCGCCGGCAGCGACTGAGCTTAAATGTCGGGTGGATAAGAAACATTTGTACGGCGATTGCAAGAGCTCATCGACGGTATGAAGACATGGTGCAACTATCTCTGTTGAGTAGTTAATGGTAGTAGTATTCATATAATACATTTTTTCGCTCCTTCAATCCGGGTATCAAGCCAAAATTCCAAGTACAACCCCTCCACATCGCCGCATATCCTTCGAAAATCAGAACATCACCTGCCCAAACTCAGACCTCGTAGTAGTAATCCTCATCCAGCCCTTCCCTGCTAGGAATCAACCCCTTGCCCTCGCCAGCCTCCATCCCATCCTCAAGCCTAACATTCAACAGCCGAATCTTCAGCCCGTAGTCCACAACTAGTCCTACAAGCTTATTCGTCTCCGCCGTAATCGGCGCTTGGTTCAACAACATCAGCAGCCCATCCAGCCACTCGCTCGCTAGACTATGAGTCTGCGGATCCAGAGTCAGCAATATCCTCTCGACCTGCTCCTCCTCTGCCGACTCCGTAGGAAGATAGGAGTTGATCGTGATCTTATTCTTCGTATTCCGCTTCGGCGGCGCGCTCAGATCCTCCTTCTTCAGCGTGCTCGTGTTCGACGATATCGACGAAGTATCATCCTCCCCACCAGCCGTCACATTCGACACCACGCTCGAGATGGTTCCCACATCCAGCTTCTCTCCGAGCTCCGTCAGCGGCGGCGCGTAGCTCGCCTGCGCCTCAAAATCTGCATAGTGCAAGAAGCGCCGGTTGTGGCTGAGCCGCGCGAAGCGCCACGGCCTGCTGCGCACCGAGGCGGCGGAGCTGGAATCGCCGCGGGTGGCGCTGCGAGGGAACCACGAGCCTTGGAGGAGGCAGCGGATGCGCTGCTCTTTGACGAACTGGAGGGACTCGTTGTGAAGTTCCTCGCGCACTTGCTGCAGGTGGTGGCCCCACTGGTCCTCGAACGAGAATTTAAGAACTTCCATCTGCAACTCGCGCAGGCGCTGGTACTCGAATTCGGCAATCTCTTCCTCGGCCTCCGTGATGTCTTTGGTGCGTGGTGCTGAGCCTACGACTTTGTCGATTAGGATCCGGATGAGCTCGGCAACCTTGTCGAAATCGTCTTGGACTGCGCCCGTAGCTTTCCACAGGCGGAAGAAGGCGAGAAGTCCGGCAGTGTGGAGCCGCGACCATTGCAGTACTAAGGGCCGGAAGATCATGTCATAGTTTTGCGGGCTTTCCAGCATCTGGTAGTATTTTGCGTCTTCGGTTTCTGATTTGTCGGCACCGAAGTGGTCGTAGAGGATAGCTGTAACTGCCAGACTGCAACGGGCGATCGGGCAACGCGTGTGAAGAGGTTTGGAGGATTGCTCAAGCAAGATCTTTTGGAAGTTGTCTTCTTGCTTGCGAACGTAGTCCGTGAGGTCCATCATGCCCAGGTAGCCCATAGGATCAAACTCCCAAGCCGGGCTCTCAGTAACGAAGCCAAGTCGTCGCCACTTCTCTGGGTTGTGTTTCCGACTCCCCTTCTTTGCAGAGTCGCTCACTTCTTCCACTCGGCCCATTTGTGTCACATGTTCTCGTTTCTCAGGTGCGCTTGCAAGGTGTATCCCTTTCAGCGCCCTCCTGTGATCCGGTCTCTCCAAGTCCACCCTCATATCCCTCCATTTCCTCAACAGGAGCTTTGTCAGAGCCTGGAACTCTAGTAACGGATGCGCCAAATCTTGCAATGCTGAGCTCTGCATCAGACGATATGCCCCTTTTACAACACCCAAATCTTGCAGCCTCTTGATGAATTTCGGCCACTCTTCACCAGTCCCGCTGCTCTTGCTTGTCCCATCCTTTCCACCGTCATTTGTTATGGCATCCCTCATAAGTGCATTAAGCAGCATAAGCGCGTTGGCGCAGAGCGCGTGGTCCGCAGAGTTGAGCTGAGACACCACCATCTCAAAGAACTGCGGGTAGACAGCTACTGCTGGCTTGAGTGTGCGGAAGCCAAACGCGCCTGGAGTCCGTATTGAGCCGCGTGTGGTTTGTGGGTGGCTCACAATCGCAACCAGTATCGACATGGCGCCTCGGAGGATATTGACGAGAGGATGTGTGACAATCAGCTCTACTACGCGCTCGACCAATTCCCCGGCACCAGCGCCTTCGAAAATTTCCCAGCCCATGTCGACCTCGAGAAGGCGGCTCAGCGACTGGAGCGAGTATGCGAGGGTGTTGCCGCCGGTTGACATGATAAGGCGGCGCAGGATGCTGAGCCCCCCAGTGGAGATGAAGACGTCGGCGAAAGAAGGGTCGTTGATTGAGGACTGCAGCTTGAAAACTGCCATTTTTCGAAGAGCATCCTCTTCGCTCGACAAGCTCCTGAGGAGCGAGGGGATCTCGGCTTGGTCCATCGTAAGCAAGCCTGGCGACTCCTTTAACAATTGGGGATGCGGCGCGGCCTCAATGGGTCATCGAGAGGAGCTGGAGAGGAATTAAGGTTTCGTTCTCGTGTAACGAAGGCGCTGAAGATTCGAAGACAGTGTTACTCGGTCAATATGGGCTATGTCGAAATATTTGGCGGGAGTCCGTGGTTGAATCCGTGCAACGGTCCACGCGGGTTCTGGATGTTTCAGTAGGGGTCTGTGCACGAAGTGGGCTATCGGTCAACTCAGGGGGGTCTTCACGTTTATTGAAGGGTCGTGGGGAGGGCCAGGACGTACAAGCCAGGTCAGCAAGACTCCACAGCGAATTGGTGGAATTGCTAGGTTACACCAGCTCATCTAAAAATGTCTACATGGATGCTTTATGTTCATCTCCGGACACAATTTTACAGGAGATCACTATGATAACCTCACGATGAAAGAGCGGCATGTCTGATATGGTTTCCAGGTTCAATAGCTAAAAGGGAATTACTATAAGATTCTTTCTAGTGAGGGCAGATTGGCAGATCTGTTCTCTTTCAACCATTTGGGGGAAGGCTGATGAGTGAGGTAACAAAGGCGCCAGAGAGAACATTGTGGTGAGTGTCTGGTATCTCACGGTACCTTCAGGTCTGGGTTTCAAACTCTCATGATTATATTCAGTAAGCCGGCACCATTATGACATATGACACATATCATACTTCCAATGCTCCAGCCCTAGTAATTAATACATCCTCCTTACTGCGTCTTCTTGGCGTCCGCGCTCTCCTTCTCCGCCATAAAGGCCTTCACAGACCTCTCCATTCCTTGACGGGTGGTCAAAATAGGCTTGTAGCCTAACCGTTCCCTCGCCTTTGCAATATTGTAATACCTCGTCATGCAGCTGAACCGTATTCCTCTAGGTGTCATCTTGCTCTTCTTTCCGATCAACCACAACGACGTCTCGACCACCGTCGCCAATGGCACGCCGACATCCTTCGAAATTGTCCATACACCCTCAGTTCCCTTCTTGTGGCCAGCAATCGCCCACAGCTGGCGCGGGAAGTCCCAGAAGTATATCGGCGCATCGTTGGTGATGATGAACGCCTCACCATCCACCTTCTCGTGGTCGAGCGGCTTAACGGACAACCTGGCTGTCGACAGGAGCAGGTGCGCGGCAAGGAGATGTGCGTGCGCTACGTTGCCAACGTACGTGAAGTCAAAGAGGTTCGTGTTTTCGCCGACCTGGAAGTTGGTCTTGTTGTTGTAGTACAAGTCCAGCATATTAGGCAGCATCTGAACGTCGCCCTCGCCAAAGATACCCGCAGGGCGGATGGCGGCGGTGAGGAGGTCGGAGGGGCCGGTGCGGTTTGCCTTGAGGACGGCCTCCTCAGCCAAACCCTTCGTCTCGGCGTAGTAGTCGGTTTGGAACTTGCCTCTGAGCATGGGCCAGCGCTCGTCGGCATTGATGAGGTCGGTGACGGAGTCGCTGATGACCGAGGCGGAGCTGGTGTAGATGAGCGCAGTGACGCCGGTCTCGCGGCAGGCGTCAATGACGCATTGGGTGCCCTCGACGTTGACTTTGTACAGGAAGGAATTGGCCGTCTCGGCGATGGCCACAGGAGAGGCGGTGTGGATCACGACATCTGGCTTGACCTTCTTGAAGATCGTAATCATGGATTCGAGCGAGGTGATGTCGGCGTCGAAGTATTGGACGCCATCGGATTCGGGGCGGCGGTTGCGTGTAGTGCGGAGATCCACGACGAACACCTTGCAGGTGTAGCTATCGACGAGCTGGTTGACGATGTGGTGACCGAGGAAACCGCAGCCGCCAATGACGACAACGTTCCCAAGGTTCTTCTTAGTAACTTTAGCAACTGGCGCCATTGTTCGAGATTTCGGTGGTTGATGAGACTCCAATGGGTCGTTGAAGCTATCGCGAAGTGGTGCTGACCACCGTCGGATTATTTCATGAGGCAATCCCGGATTTATTAATATCCGCCAGTCGCGACCCCTGAACACAGAATTGGGGTATCCCTGATTACCCGCCAATTCAACCGTGATTTTGGAGATTTGGCTTACTATGATAACTGTATGCGAAGATGGGATTTATAGATAGAGGTTGTTTTATATCATCGTTACTGCTGCTGGTATTATGGAATACTACAGTCACACTATGCCTCACTTTCTGGACTGGAGCTTATCGGATCACACGAGAATACTGAATTAACGTAAAACTATCGTGATGTTAGAAGCAAGGATCAAATCGTAGTTTCAGAGGCCTCTTCATATAAAACATCCCAAATTCAACTACAATCTCACCAAGCTCGTCCCGATGTCCAGATATGGCTTGATCCCTATATACAGGCCGTGTCTACTTCGAGGGGGGCACCCTAGGCCTTCTTTGGTTCGTTCTTCGCATTGGCTTCATCCTTCTTCTTCGCCTCCTTATCCTCCTCCTCATCTTCGTCGTCGTCATCGTCCTCGTCTTCATCTTTATCATCTTCATCCTCTTCGTCCTCCTCATCCTCATCATCCTCCTCGTCTTCATCATCGTCATTGTCGTCCTCATCATCTTCCTCCGCAGCAACCTCCTTTTTATCAACCGGCTTAGCCTTTTCAGCCGAGGCAGTCGACGTCTCGCTCTTCCCACTCTTGGAGATTGGTAGGCTGACATCTGCCACCTTCCAAGCCGTAGATGTAGGCGATTGGAGAGACTTCATTTCATTCAGAGCATGCTGCGAGACAGGCGATGTGCTTGCCGGGGATACATTCCAAGCCGATGTCTTTGGGTCTTGTAATATCGTAATTGGCTCGACAGTCTGCGGGGTTTCTGTCGTCGCCGATTCCTTGGTATCTTTCGCTGCGGCCTCCCCAGTTCCACTTCCAACAAATACTTCGGGCTTCCCCTTTAGTGCATTTTTCTTCATGTCCTTCGCCCTCTGTGCGGCTTCTTCGCCCATTTGGCGCATCGCTAGATTGATTGAATTGCCCCCAGCTGCAGGCGTCTTGGGAGCTTCTACCTCCTTAGGAGCTGGTTTGGATTCGGGAGTGAGAGGAATGGGCTGCTTCGCACCGGTCGGTAGCGGTGGTGCAGTCGGTGGAGCTGGTGCAGCTGGTGCCGCGGGAGCTACTGGCGCAGCTGGCGCGGCCGCAGCAGCAGCAGCAGCAGCCTTTATGGGATTACCAAATCCAGCAGGTCTCGCTGGCGTCGAAGACACTCCGACAATACGCACATGTTGTTTAAGCTCGCCATATTCGTTCCAGTCTTCTATTTCCACCAGGTCCTGGGCAAGTCAGCACAGTACATAGTAGAGGGCCAGATCAACAAACCCCCAATACCAGGCCCTCCTGGACTAAACCTGGGATCTTTCGCTGGCGCCCACTCTCATCTTTTCCTGCGCGGCGCCCCCATATCATGCGTGCCTTTTCATCTGTTGCGAGGTCGATAGCTTTGAATGGGATTCTGTTTGCCCTTAAGATGGTCTCGAGCCTCGATGTAGCTGTGACGATATGTGATGAGCCAGCGGTGAGCGAGGTATAGATATACAGATGCGGGTCCGTAGAATAGGACTGGGCGGGAGCTGGAGCTTCAGACATTGTGGCGAGAGCGTTAGCTAAGCTCAGCTCAGGGTGTGGAGATGCGGGGTTCGGAGCCCGAGTAGGGAGTTCAGTGGTCGATAAGGGATGTTGTGAAGTTGTCTCGTAGAAGAGTAGGATTGTTCTCGTTCGATATAGCAAGTTCGTGACTCTGAAACGACTGCGATTTCTGCCAGCACATGAGGAGCGGTTGTTAGATCCTCCGAACCGCTTGCGTGTCAGTTCGTCGTGTGGTTGTTGTTGCGACTCGAAGCGTTATCGCTTATCGCACTTGCGCTTCAGGGCCTAAGCCATCCCTGGGGCATCACTGACGCCATCGCTAGCCTCGGCTGGAACGGCGTTCGAGACATAGAGTATATAGTCAGCACAGGCGCCACTTATTCCTTCAATATAGCAGAAAAATGGCAGCGCCGACAGGAGCCCAATTAATAGCCCAGGCTCTTCATGAGCTTGGCATCAAAGTTATATTTGGACTGGTTGGAATACCAGTAGTCCAAATCGCCGAGGAGGCGATCAAGCTCGGAATCAGATTTATAGCTTTCCGCAATGAGCAGGCGGCAAGCTATGCAGCAACGGCATATGGATATCTTACAGGGAAGCCTGGGGTGTGCTTGGTTGTAGGGGGACCAGGAGTTTTGCATGCCATGTCGGGCATTGGGAACTCGTCAGCGAATGCATGGCCTCTGTTGCTTCTGGCCGGCTCCAGCGAGTCTCATCTGGTCACAAAGGGCGCCTTTCAAGAGCTGGATGCTGTCAGCCTCCTTACGCCGCATGTGAAGCTGGCGGTGCGGTCTACGCTAGAATCGATTCCTCAGAGCATATCCAGTGCCTACAGGACCTCTTGGTATGGGAGAGGAGGAACCGGGTTTGTGGATCTACCCGCCGATGTGATACAGGGAGAAGGGGATGAGATATCTAAGGTTATTGTTCCCTCACCAGCTCGTGCTGCGGGAGACCCAGACAGAATTACAGCTGCAGTGAAGCTGCTCAAATCCGCCAAGGCACCACTTATTATTGTCGGAAAGGGCGCAGCATACGCCCAAGCGGAGGGCGGTATCAGAAAGCTCACCAACGACACTAAAATACCATTCCTCCCAACTCCAATGGGCAAAGGTGTCTTGCCAGACTCCCACCCATCAAACACAGCCAGTGCCCGCTCAGCAGCTCTAAAAGGCGCAGACGTCGTCCTGATTCTCGGCGCAAGACTGAACTGGATCCTCCATTTCGGCGAAGAGCCCAAATGGAACCCAGACGTCAAGATCATCCAAGTCGACATCTCCGCCGAAGAGCTCGGCAAGAACAACGGCGACGCCTCCCTCTCCATAATCGGCGACATCAACCTCGTCACCTCCCAGCTGAGCGCCGGCCTCCAAAACTGGCAATACAACACCTCCACCCCCTACATCTCCGCCATCCGCGCCAGCACCGCCAAGAATGAAGCCACAGCCGCCAAAGCCGCAAAGGTTGACACCTTGCCTATGACTTACGGCCGCACTTTCGACGTTATTAAGCAAACGCTGAATGCACTCTCGCCGCCCGAGAATGGGGACATCGTGTATGTCTCCGAGGGCGCTAATACGATGGATATCTCGCGCAGCGTATTCAATGTCGAGCATCCCCGTCTGCGCCTCGATGCGGGAACTTACGCTACGATGGGCGTGGGCCTGGGTTATGCCATCGCAGCGCACTGCGCGTATAACCTGCCAGACCCCCAGGCTTCGTCGGGTTCGTCATCGCGGAAGAAGATCGTGTGTCTAGAGGGCGATTCAGCGTTTGGGTTCTCGATGCCAGAGATTGAGACTATGGCGCGATACACTATGGATATTCTAGTATTCGTAGTCAACAACGGCGGCGTCTACCACGGCGACAGCGCAGACAGCGATGCCTGGTTGGCGCTGCAGGATAAGACAGCGCAGGGCGCGGCAGGGGGGCTACGGAGCACGAGTTTGGGGTGGGAGGTGGGGTATGAGAAGATGGCGGAGATGTGCGGGGGGAAGGGGTATCTAGTAAGGACACCGGAGGAGCTGCGGAGGGCAACGGAGGAAGGGTTTAAAGCCACGGTCCCGGTGGTGATTAATATCATCATTGAGGCGGGGCAGGCGAAGAAGTTGGTAAGTTCAACCCCCCTTGAGTGCCTGTGGACTCGCGAAATTCACGCATATGCTGTGGATGTGGATGAACTGACGCGATATAGGAATTTGCGTGGCAGAAGAGTACGCAGAAGAAGGCCAAAAACGCTAAGCTATAAATGCTCTAATCTACGTTCCCTTCTGGAACGCAATGTACATACAATTCGATACGTTTTTCGGGAAAGTGCATCTATGTCTCGCTCCGTTTGTTGCCAGAGCGGCAAAGTGCATGAACAGCCATCGTCGTGGTCAAAGAAACTAGAAATAGTTCCATCCTCATATCCCTCTGGGGGCCAGGGATCCCAGGTAAACTTGTCTCTGATCTTTCTGTTGGCATCTTCGTTTACTACGCACTCCTCTTTGAAACGGTCTCATATGGGTCAAAGGCATTCTCCTTACTTTCCTTCGTTTCTCTGTCTCAAGAACGGCTCCTTCCCCACGGAGTGAACTAACAAGAGTTGCTGCGAAGGTATAAGTTTTTCTTCTCTCCCTCTTCTGGGAGATATTTTGTCGGTATCAAACTTCTCAATCACGGAACTTTCATTTCGTTATATCCAGAATCTAACCCACCGCCAAAGCGAACAATCCCGTCTATCAACACGACTCCAACCATCAAACGAAACCCAACAACGATCGAAACTACAACTCCATCAACACGCCTTCCCCCACCCACTCACCACCCACTACCCCAAATGTGCTTCTACTACCCCCCCAAAAAGCCCCCCCACAGCTCCTCCAACAACTCCACCACAACCCGCTCCTCCAAACGCTCCCACGCTACCTCCTCCACCCGCTCCTCCCCGCAAATCCACATCCACTCCCCCCTCCCCCACCCCACCACCTCCCCCCCCCCACTCCCCACCCCCCCCTCCCCCACCCCACCACCTCTCCCCTCCCCTCCCACCTCTATACACGTCCCGTCGCGCCAACATGGACATTCCCCGCCGCCAGGACTACTACCCCTCTGTCAGTAAGCCAGCCGAATGAGGGGCGGTGGGCGAATATATACCTCCCTCCCACTACATCTGTGCCACAAGAGGCGGCGAAGGATGCAGGGGCGGGGAGGAGGAGGAGGTCTTCGGTGCTGGTTGCGGAGATTGAAGCGATTAGGAGGTTGGCGAAGCGGGTGGGTGATGCGGCGCGCCGTGGTAGTACCTCTTCGTTTCGTCGCGAGCGGAGGGGATCTACATCATCTTTGAGGAGGGAGAGGGA
>KV459462.1:48039-96258 GCA_001662645.1 Pseudogymnoascus sp. 03VT05
GGGTTTGGAGGGGTGGTGGGGGGTTGGGGGGGGTGTTGTATTGATGGAGGATTTGTGAGGGGGGTGGATTGAATTGGGAAGGAATGATGAGAAATTATGATGGAGAGGGATCGATTGAAGGAGAGGCGCTGGATGGGGCTCTGTTTATTTCCTTTCCTTTCCTTAGTGTTTATAGACCGGCTCATCGGGAAGGACCAAGACAACAGTAACATCAACGAACACAACACCACGATATGAGACTAGTAAAAACACCTTGAAAAAATCAACGTTACTCCCGCATAAACCGCGATCTCAATATCACACACATCCAGCCTCTCCGACTACACATAAACACATACCTATCTATAGCATGCATAGCTCTCTCTCTTGGCTACCACCGCGTCGTGTATCCATGACGACTTCCACCCGCCGCCACCTCACCTTTCGCACCATCACCCTCCGCACATTCCGCCAATCAATTCCACACATTGCCAGTGGGAGCAGCTTATCGCTCCCACCAACAGACGTCCGGCGCTGTGCGTGCTTGTGTGTATCGCTGACAACAGCCACGCTACTGGAGCCTACCTACATCGAAGGATCTAAACTCCCTCCCTCCTGCTATCGTGGGTTACTGTAGTCCGGGACAGCGGCATCGGCGCGATTAGGAAGGGATGGCCGGAGCGGACGCCTGTACTGTATTGTGGAATGTCTAAGACGCGCCGCCGTTGGGGTTTCAGTCGTGACGAGGGGGTTTCACAGTTGTGAGTCCCGTGCAGAGGATGAAACGGCGGTGGCCTGGTGAGGCTGTAAGACGGGAATGTAAGGTGCGCTGCCTCATCATCAATTGCCCGACGGTATGGCGGGCTATAAATAAATACATCGTAGCTGTGGGAATACTACGTGAATTTTCTTAGCTATAGTAATACTGCGGGCAGTAAGTAGTACAATTTCTCCCTATAGCTGTGGTAGAGTAGTAATACTGTAGCTGTAATAATAACAGTTCAGTGGTGTCCTCCGTAATTGTCCTCCAGTCCAGCACAATTCCGTCGCACCCGCTCAACCCGTATCCCAACCCAGCCCCCTTGCCTCACCCTCAACTAAAACCCCCACTCATCGATATCCACCAGGCAACAAGCCACGCCACCACCCCTGGCACAACAGCGATCGACACCCTGTGTGCCCCGCCACATCCTCGTATCCATCGTGGCTGCGTGCTTGGCTGACGGAGCAGGGAAGGGGTGGAAGGAATAAAGGAAGGCGACTTCGCTGCCGGGCTCCAACTTCTCTGAAAGAAACAAAAAAATTACTTCTAGCGTATAGCCAGCAGGAAGAGTTGAATAAGTCAAGTTCATATATACCGATCAATCAACCAATCAATCAATCAATTGATCTTCGAATCTACCTCAACCAATCAACCCTCAACTCTCCAGCCTTATCTTCAGCTCTTCAGCTCAACAACCACCAAAATGTCGAACCTCACAGCCACCCCCTCCACAACCACCGGCCCCGCCTTCCCAACGTACACCTTCACCAACTCATCCATCGCCAGCACCCACATCCTCACCACCACCGACTCCAACGGCAACGTCGAGACAATCACCGACATCACCGTCGTCCAGCCCACCGACGCCTCCAGCACCACCGATTCTTCGCCTGCGGGACCCACCGAGAGCACTAGTGCGGGTGAGAAGGTGAGGTTGGGGATGGGTACTTGGGTTGTTGCGTTGTTGGCTGTGGGTGTGGGGATGGGGTTTATGTGAACGCCTACTTCTTGCCTTGAGGGGAGCAGATAAATTGGGGAAGGAGCGAGGAAGGGGAGCGGGAAGGAGCGATGTGCGGGAACGGGAAGGAGCGAACGGGATGACGAATGGTGGAAGGGAGGAAGGAACGACAGACAGAACCATATCGGCCAACCAATTGATCGATTGATGGGATCCATTCATTGCAGGCGCTCAGAAATTTTGCTTTTCGGGGTTTTCGGGTTTGAGGGGGGGGGATAGATCGATATACCCGATACGACAATGGTTGTGCACAACCTTGGTACATACATGATTTTAGAAATCAGAATCAGAAAGGACGCAGGAGCAAGGGGTAGGAGGGGTGGAATTAATACTGTGGAGATGAGGTGGAAGGGGAGGGAATTAATTTTCTGAGGGGGTGAATGGGGGATGGAATTAATGCTCTGAGATCTGAATGGAGGCTTTTGATGCCATCGATTGATGTGTTGATTCGATGATGTGGAATGTAAAATGTTGTATGTGCATGAATAACGCGGAAGGTGCGAGTGGTGCATTGCCTTCCGGATGGACTAATAACTATGTGACGCTTCGTATTAACAGTAGTAACCTTTTTCCTTACCCCCTCAACACCCAATAAATACCCTTTCCCTTCAGCCCTTAATATCAATATCCAACATCCATCCAGTATATCCAGTATCCAACAATATCCCATCCTCGACCCAATTACCCCCCACAAGACGCCCGCAACACCCCCTCCCCCCCCCCCAAATCCCTCCTCAGACCTGATTCTGGTTCTTAAACAACCAATCCGAATTCGCATCCACCATAAAATTCGTAATATTAAACTCCCCCCCATTCCCATTCCCATTCGCCCCCGCCGCCCCTAGCTCCCCTTCAACCTGCATCCCCGCCTCTCCCCCACCTCCCGCGCCGCCCAACCCCTCCCCTCCCACCACCGCAGGCGGCAACCTGGGTACATTAAAGAAATCAAAAACATCCAAATACTCCAACTCATTCTGCGCCGGTGTCCGATTCGGCTGTCCCTGTCCCCCCAATCGGCCTAGGGCACCGATATGGCGCGGTTGGCGGGAGATCAGGAAATCGAGGTCATACGCGCAGCGCCGCATATCGGCTAGTATCTTAACGCTAGACGGCGTAACTCGCTCTTCCCCGTTGGCAGCAGCGGAGGTCTCGGAGTCGGAATGCTCATCCAGTACGCGCTGGAGGATGGTCGAGTAGCGCGCGGCGACTTTCCAGTACCGGCTCATTGCGTGGAGTGTATCGACGAAGAACTGGATTTGCGGGGAGAGCTTATGTTCAATCGTCGATCCATGCACGAGCAGCAACCTAGCAGCGACCCAGAGGGTGAAAGCGAATGGCGGGCCGAGCTTGGGGAGCATGTTATTGGCGACTACGAATTCGCCGAGGGCGGCTATATTCTCTACCGCGCCGTGGCAGCGTTGGGAGGCGGAGTAGGAGGGTGTGAAGATCGGTGAGCGCGTGGTGGGGTAGGCGGCTGAGGAGTGGAGGCGGATTACGGTGGTGTGGTAGGTGGCGTGGAGCATGACCCAGCCGCAGGTTATGGTTCTGCTGCTGCCAGGCTGGAAGAGGCGCGCCATACTGCCGTAGTCGGGTGGGAGGTCGAATTTCCACGACGTGAGGAGGTTATCGAGTTCTCTATACTCGCCCTGCCATTTCTCAACATCGGGGAGGGCGGAGATATCGACTGGTTTCTTTAGGAATTGGTGGATCCGCGAGAGGATCCCCAGGATCTCGATGTAGTAGGAGAAGGCGCCGAGGTTCTCGGGGGGAGGAGGGGTGGAGTACTCGCTGTGGGTGTGGGTGTGGAACCAGCGGGTCTCGACGGGGACGTTTTTGTTCCAGAGGTCGTCGCGGCAGGGGAGCTTGCGGTCGATTTCTTTCTCGTCGAGGGCGAATTCGAAGGCGGTGGCGATGGTGGCGTAGCGGTCGAGGAGGTAGATCATCCAGACGAGGCGACGGCGGGATTCATCTTCGATCCAGTTTTTTGCGTCGGGTAATACCATGGCGCGGAGTGTGTAGATGGATTGGTAGTCGGGTGCTACTGAGAAGGAGGTCGTCTCAACGGCCAGGCCTAGTTGAACAACCGCACGCGTAATGAGACCGAGGACGTTCCATCCAGGGGGCCCATTGCTATCTCCGACTAGGTCTAGGGCGAGTATGACCATTGCTTGTAAGGCCTTGACTGATGAATTCTCTAGGCCATACAGTAACACCTTCTGCTTCGAGATATCGTGGTAATGGTTCCGCCTCTCATCTGTCAACCGCGGGTCATTGGAAAACCTCAAGGTTGTCGCAACGATGGCGTGTAAGAGTATCCTGTCTGCCTCTTCCAGTTGGGATGGCCCAAAGAGGGAGTCCAGCGTCGACCGGCGGTGCAGCATCGGACACCATGTATTTACATGCTTGAAGAAGAGATCCACGAGGGCGTAAAGCAGATCGTATGGCGGTAGGTCGCTATCAGATGGGACCTCTGTTATGCTCTCGGAGATATTCAAGGTGGGCGATTCCACTGGCGGCTGAGCGGTGTTGTAGAATTGCGCAGCCGACTGGGATCCATTTTGAACGATCTGTTGTTGCTGGGCTTGGTGTGCCTGGTGCTGCTGCTGTTGCATATACGCATCCCCATGCATCGACCGCATCGACGGCGTGGGCGGCGACAGCGAGTTGGGAAAGTCGGCATGTTGTGGGGTAGATCCAGAGAACGCTGAAGTCTTTTGTTGAATGAATGGCTGTCCCTCTATCCTCGGAAGGTGGTTCCCCAGCATCTGTTCATCATGCAGTGCCGCCTGGTTGCTCTGGCCGACATGATTGCCCTGCTGCGGGGCCAGTGCTGTCTCAAGGATACGCGCATGCGTCTGCAGAATGTCCTCCAACCTGTCCAACCTCTGCTCGAGTTCGCGTCCATAGCCAGCCTATGGATATTAGTCGTGTGCTGCACAGCGGGGTTTCTCACAAGAACCTACTCTCAGCCCGGGCTTCTTCCGCTCCTTGTATTCGCATCTCGCGCCGTTGCGACTGCACCAGCGACAGGATGGCTGTCCGCGATCGCATTTGACCTACTGAGGGTAAGTATGGGGTTCACAGGCGCATCGCGCGGTCTTCCCGGAACACCTCGGCGATGCATGTTCCAGCGGGGAAGCAGATGGTGGATATACCTTTCTCTGTTTGCATAATTCACACCTTCAAGTCGGTCAGCTATCTGTAACCCATATACTTTTTACTCGGTACAATGTGTACTAGATAGCGCGTAATAAACAAAAAAAAAATTGCGCGTGAAAAGAACTCAGGTTGGTACCGTAAGAAAAGGATGTCTTACGATACCCTCACGGGACGACACTGGGCCTTACGCGGGCCATCACCGTTTTCGTTGACATCTCCATCTCCGGCGAGACTCTCGTCGCCACTACCGTACTGGTCGTTGTACCCGTCGCTGTCGCGCTTGAGGCCGGAGCCAGACAGGATCGAGGGTTGAGGCGAGTGTTGTTGATCCATCGCGTGGGACAATCTTGGTGGGTTGCATAACATGAATCAACGAACTGGTTTGGCTTCGGGATATGAAGGTGCGAAAGAAAGAGTGGCAGTTGGGCCGGCTACGTATCTCGGCTCAAGACACAAGTCACGACCGAAAAAGTGTGGGGGAAGTGTGGAGTGGGTGTGGAGTGGGTGTGGAGTGGGTGTGGAGTGTGGAGAGGAAAGATCCGGGGAGGTTAGGGGAGAGTTAGGAACGCCTTTTTAATGAACTATTGTGTTTTCGGGGGTTAGGGAGGTTGTGGTGGATGGTGGGCACTAGGCAGTGGTCAGGTTGCTTATTCCTAGTGCTGTTGTTGGTGCTTGTAGGTGGTTCCTAGGGAAGTTGTAGGGATTATTTGGGGGGTTGTAGGGGGAAAGTGTGGGGAAGGTTAGGGGTTTTCCTAGTGTGGTGCATCAAAGGGTATTAGGGTATTAGGGTGGGTGGAAGGAAGGAAGTGTGTTAGGGTGGAAGGAAGGAAGTGTGTTAGGGTGGAAGGGTGGAAGTGTGTTAGGGTGGAAGGGTGGAAGGAAGTGTGGTAGAGAAGGGGAAGGGACAGAAGGGAGCAGGGGAAGAAGGGGCAAGCAGGACAGGGGGACAGGGGAGAGAGGAACAGGATGTGTGAAGGGTGTATGTGAGTATAAGTACGAGAGTAGTAGGTATGATATGATATGAGGAGAAGTATAAGACTGTCTACTCTAGCTCTAGGTATTGATTTTACTATTTACCACTTACCACATGGAGCAGAGTGTGCGTGAGTGTATCATGTGTGAGTACCGCTTCTACTGTTTCTATGGATGACATGCTATGGATGACATGCAAGAGTGGTCTGATGTAACAATGCACAATTACCTGTTATGGCATATTGGTTGGTATATACCTGTGTTGCGAGGATGCAACCGTCTTCGTTCGCCGTCCACCGTCTAAAAGGCACATGCTTCCTGACACCTTCACGGAACGAGTACGGTACGAGTACGACCATTCTCCGGTTCACACCGCGGTGTGGGCGGTATTTTATTGTACACTTTGTCCGCCACGGAAATCGGTGCTTGTACTCGGCCGTCGGTCCTGGGTCAATACCCACCGAGAGACACCGAGGACTGTAAACGTTGCACCCCACAAAACACACTACGCCCGCATGTCCTCGTGCTGATCGTGAGGGAAAGAGCCTCTCAGAGCTAACCTTTACAATTATCGGTCCCTCCCTTTCCGCCTTCTTCTTCTACTTCTCTTCTCCTCTCTTCTCTTCTTCAATCCTCAATCCATTCAAATACTTGGTTCTTCCCAGCCAGGTAGGACTGCGAGTGCCATTCCTCAATTAATCCGCGCATTTACAACATAACCAGACAAGATGGTTTTTGACTTCCCCAAGATCAAGGCCATTAGGACCTACGTGATCGATGGCGTTGGCTCCGGAGGCGATTACCACAATGTCGAGGGCGGCCATTGGTATGTACCATAGACATGATCGTCTCAGGATCACCATTCTCTCACCCCGCACCTTACTGACGAGTATGACAGGCTGGTCGATACCTCCATCTCCACGCCTATGTCGAGATGGGAGCAATACCGTGCTTCGAGACTGAGCTGGGGAATTAACGTCCTGGGTTCTTTCTGCGTGGAGATTGAAGGAACAGATGGCACAGTTGGCTTTGCTACTGGATTTGGAGGTAACTGATACTCACCGCCATGAATTCTCAAGAAGCCCCTCTAACATTGACTCAGGCCCTCCTGCCTGCTGGCTGGTTCACCAGCACTTCGAGCGCTTCCTGATCGGTGCTGACCCGAGAGACACAAACCACATCTTCGAACAAATGTACCGCGCCTCTATGTTCTACGGCCGCAAGGGTCTCCCAGTGGCTGTCATCTCTGTCATTGATCTGGCACTCTGGGATCTCCAAGGAAAGGTTCGCAACGAGCCAGTCTACAAGCTGATCGGTGGTGCTACCCGCGAGAAGCTCGATTTCTACTGTACCGGCCCGGAGCCCACTGCTGCTAAGAAGATGGGATTCTGGGGAGCAAAGGTCCCGCTTCCGTACTGCCCAGAGGAGGGCCACGCCGGTCTCAGGAAGAACGTCGAGTTCCTCCGCAAGCACCGCGAGAGTGTCGGACCAGACTTCCCAATCATGGTCGATTGCTACATGAGCTTGAACGTCCAGTACACAATTGAGATTGTCAAGGCCTGCTTAGACCTCAACATTAACTGGTGGGAGGAGTGTTTGTCGCCAGATGACACTGATGGATTTGCGCTCATCAAGCGCGCCCACCCGCAAGTGAAGTTCACAACCGGAGAGCACGAGTACTCTCGCTACGGATTCCGCAAGCTCATCGAGGGCCGCAACCTCGACATCATCCAGCCCGACGTCATGTGGCTGGGTGGTCTTACGGAGCTCCTCAAGGTCTCGGCCATGGCCGCCGCCTACGACATCCCTGTCGTCCCCCACGCCAGCGGCCCTTACAGTTACCACTACGTTATCTCGCAGACCAACTGCCCCTTCCAAGAATACCTCGCCAACTCCCCTGACGGAAAGAGCGTTCTCCCCGTCTTCGGCGACCTCTTCATCGACGAGCCCATCCCAGTCAACGGCTATCTCACCGCTGACCAGCTCGACAAGCCCGGCTTCGGACTCACCCTCAACCCCGCCGCTCGCCTGATCCCCGCACAATACCTCCTCACTCCCAACCCAGAACGCCCACTTGGCGGCCCGCTCCAGCGCGCTCAGATTGAGGCTGCCCCAGTCGCCGCAGCACCAGTTGTGTCACAGGAGGCTTCTGTCCCAGCCGTCGCTGCGCAGGAGGCTGCCGCTGCGACGGAGAAATCCACGCCAGCGGTTGATGGCGGGAAGGAGCAGACGAGTATTGTGGAGGGGCTGGTGAATGGTGTTAAGGGATTGACGACATCTGCATGATTGGGGGCTTTATGAAACTACATATTCTTTGCTGTTTGCTCTTTGCTTGATTGTTTGTTGCCTTTCATTGGCTTCGCGGGGGGACCTCGGGGATCAAATTGACTGTTTGCTTTTTTTCGTAGAAGGTAGTTTAGACTTTTTGTGCATATAATTCGAAACTATCTCTACTACTCTACATTTTAACGGCTATCAACATGGATTGGACATATACCTGCAGAAGTGAAACTTGCATGCAACCACGCGCACAACCCCATCATCCCCCGCATTTCCCCAATTTTTTTTTAATAAACCAAAAAAGAATTGCCGGCCCTCGTGCGTCCCTACGGCCGGCTCTCAGATCTTGCGTGCGCATGCGCGTGCGCGTGCGCGGCGGGCATACATGCGGGCATAGAGATTCTTCTCTTCCTAATTTCTCCGTCTCGGCAAAATCGTCACTTGGGGTGTTCGTTTCGGCATGGCTGGCAGCTTCGGTGGTGGGTGAAAGACCACCGAAAAAGATGGCGGGGTACAGGGGGGATGACGCTAGCGGAAATGCCCCGCGCTGGAGGGGGGGATGGATGACTGACCCCTCCAATTGGGGGGGAGGGGATATACATAGTAAGTTCGTTCGGTTTGTTGTGTGTTGTTAGCTGTGTACTGTGTGTTTAGCAAGAAATTATTGTGTGATTTTTTGAAGTTGGGTTTTGTTTGGTGGGTTAAAGATACAGTTATAGCTATAGTTCGACACGCGATACGAAACATTCCATCTACTCATCCGACCATCACCCTCACCCGCCACAACCCCAAACCACCACCCGCAAAACACAATGCCACCAACCGCCCTCCTCGCCTCCAAAACCGCCGCCATAACCGGCGGCACCACCGGTATCGGTCGCGCCATCACATTGGGATTCCTCGCCCAAGGCTGCAACGTCGCCGTCAACCACCTCGGTCTCTCCTCCGACGCCTCACTCCTCGCCTCATTGATCGACGAGGCGAAGGCGCTGAAGGAGAAAGATGCGGGTGCGGGAGAGCTGATTGAGGTGCAGGGTGATATTTCGTTGCCGGAGATGGGGAAGGAGTTGGTGAGCCGGGCGGTGGAGAGGTGGGGGGCGTTGGATGTTTTTGTGAGTAATGCGGGGGTTTGTAAGTTTGCTGAGGTTTTGGAGTGAGTTATCCCCTTCCCACTTCCTCTCTCTGGGGTTGTTTATTGTGTCATAGGACGCCGTGCTGATACCAACGATAGCATGCAACCCGACCTCTTCGCCTCAACAGTAAACATCAACCTCAACGGCGCCTTCTACGCCTGCCAAGCCGCCGCCCGCCAAATGGCCACCCAAGGCCGCGGCGGTTCCATAATCGGGATGTCCTCCATCAGCGCCCTCGTCGGCGGCGGTCAACAAGTCCACTACACCCCTACCAAAGCCGGGGTGACCTCGCTCATGCAATCTATGGCCGTCGCCCTTGGCAAATACGGGATTAGGTGTAATGCCCTGTTGCCTGGGACGATTAGGACGCAGCTTAATGAGGAGGATTTGAAGGGCGAGAAGGGGAAGTATATGGAGGGACGCATTCCGTTGGGGAGGATTGGGGAGACGAGTGATATGGTTGGGCCGGCGATTTTTTTGGCGTGTGGGGAGTTGAGTGGGTTTGTGAATGGGGCGCAGCTTTTGGTGGATGGGGGGATGTTTGTTAATCTGCAGTGAGGATGCTGTTGAGGAGTTTGGGAGATATATGGGTGTGGAGGAGGTTGATTACATCTACAGTGAGGGATCGGTATATAGTGAAAGGTGATTAAATGGACATAGGAACGTGGAACGGAAAGCGGATATGTATTCCTTATTTGCATGCAATAGCTAAGTTATGATTTATGAGCTGCCAAAAGCTACACCTCACTCTACAACGACTTCTCCACAGCCTCCAACTCCCCAATCGCCCCCTTCCAGTTCTCCCACTCCGCATCCCCTCCCGGAATCCCTCCAACAAGCGGCAACCTCGTCCCATCCCTCTCCCCCAACCCCAACACCCTCGAAACCGCCTCCTTAATCCCCACCGTCCCAAACCTCACCACCAGCTCCTCCACCGCACTAATCTTATACTGCAGCGTCCTCGCCTCCTTGATGTCCTCCGCAGTCTTACCCTCCTTAAGACACAGGTCGTACAGGTGCACCACCGACTTAGGGAAAAATCCTGCACTACCGTCGATCGTGCCGGCGCATCCTAATGCTAGGATCGGAAGAAGTTGCTGCCCTAGACCGGTGAAGGTGTGGAAGTGGCTGTGGTCGATAGAGGGGTTCGCGCCGATCTGGGCGTGGTACGAGATATCCCCGTGGGAGAGCTTGCAGCCCACGATGTTGGGGTGGGCGGAGAGGGTGGCGTAGGTGGAGGGTGTGACTTTGACGTTGTTGGAGACGCCGGGGTAGTGGTAGCTGTAGGGATGTTAGCTGGTGCACGTGGCCTTTTATCGAGAGGGGAGGACGAACATCATGATGGGAATTGGGCTGCGGTCAGCGATGGCTTGGAACCACTTCACGATTCCCTCCTGCGTGACGGCTCCGGCAAAGTAGCCGGGTGCGAGGCAGAGACCCCATTGTGCGCCGGCCTTCTGGGCTTCTTGGAGCTGCTCGACCGTTCCCTCGATGTCTTGGGTGGCTGTGCCAGCAATGATGGGGTAGTCCTTGAATCCCGCTTCCTCGAGAGCCTTGCGCTGGGAGGATAGGACCTCGAAACGCTCCTTGTTGGTAAGGTGGACTGCCTCGCCGGTGCTGCCGAGGATCACGAGCCCGCGGATGCCGCTTTTGGCGAGGTGGATGGAGTGCTTGGATTGCGTCTCCGCGTCGAAGGGAGCAGCAGCGGCATTGTAGTTTGCGGCTGTCTTTCCAACGAAGAAGGTTGGGACTGGGACGTAGACGCCGCCTGGTGGTGGGGAGGCCATTGTGGGAGTTTGGTGGTGGTGGTGGTGATGGTGGTAATCTGATAATTTACCCCGCACTTTCGTCTATCGGGCTATTTGGTCGGTCAGTTTGAGCTGCTTGGAGACTCGGAGTACTCACCACTTGGAAAATAATAAGATAGAAGGAATAAGAATGTTAAGAAAAATCCCGGTCTGGTTTTGTTTTGTTTAATATTAAAAGACAGAGTGGCGGATGCAAACAGTAATACAGTCCGAGGTCATCCACAAGGTCATACATTTACACGGCTTGGTCTCATAACCCCACCGTCTTCGGGGAAACACCCCCCGACCGGCAACTCTTCGGTATCCACCACCAGGGGAGCTTGGACCCCTAAACGAAGCGCCTCAGCCTTGCGAGCTAAACCCCACATAGCTGAAGAGAGAGCAGAGCCATCAACAACCCATTCAACAAAAGCAATTCATACAGTACTTTACAATCAGATACCCATCAATAATCAATTGAAATCCAAAATATAATCAACCATGGCATCCACAACCAACGATACTCCCACCCTCGCCCCCAAATACCCCATCATCGACTCGCACATCCACCTCTACCCCGCATCTGAGGTCCACACTCTCGCCTGGTTCGATCCCAACTTGCCCCTATCCACAAACCAGCACTCCCTTGAAGAATACACCGCCGCCACCACCTCCCCCCCCGAGCTCGAGGGCTTCGTCTTCCTCGAGACCGACCGCGAGCATGACCTCGACTACGGCGAGGCTGACGGCAGCGGCTGGGCCGGGCCCCTGATGGAAATCGACTGGATCAGACGCGTTGCCGTTGGCGAGTCCAAGGAGGGCGAGGGCCACGACGAGAGCCATTCCAAGCTGCTCCAGGGATTTGTGCCGTGGGCGCCGCTGCCGAGTGGAGCGGCGGTGATGGAGCGGTATTTAGAGAAGGCGCGGGAGGTCGCGGGGGAGGAGGCGCGGAAGAGGATCTCGGGGTTCCGGTATTTGGTGCAGAGTAAGCCGCCCGGGACGATGCTGGGGGAGGGATTTATTGAGGGCTTGAAGCTGTTGGGGAGGGAGAAGCTGACGTTTGATTTGGGGGTTGATCAGCACAATGGGGGGGATTGGCAGTTGGAGGAGGCGGTGAAGATGATTCGATTGGCTCATGAGGGAGTTGAAGATGCACAGAAAGTTAGGATTGTGATAAGTATGTATATCCCCTTCCCCCGATACCGCCTCTGCAACGGATTTCCGTTTATGTGCTAACGAATGTCAGACCACCTTTGCAAACCCGACTTTTCCTTCTACGCTCTCCCACCCGACGAGCTCCATGAAAACCCCCGCTTCCAGAAGTGGCGTGAGGCCATGTTTGAGCTATCCCAAGCCAAGAACACCTACATGAAGCTCAGCGGGTGCCTATCCGAGCTGCCAGACTCCCTGAAAACCGAATCGGCAAACCACATCTTCGCCGCCATCCTACCCTGGCTCTCTGTCATCCTCGCGGCGTTCCGCGGTAGGCTGATGTTCGGAAGCGACTGGCCGGTCTGCACGGTGGGCGTTGGCGAGGATGCGTGGAAGAAGTGGAGGGCGGTGGTGGAGAGGATGTGCGAGATGGGGGGCTTGGGCATGGAGGAGCAGATTATGCTTTGGAGCGGGACGGCGATCGTTGCTTATGGGCTTAACCCATCGACGTGAAGTATCTGAGAGGGGGTGCTGGTTGCCTGCCTCGCGCGTACTCTAGCTAGTTGTGTGATATGAAAGTTTTCCCCAGACTAATCATACCCTTATCGCAAACAACAAAGAACGGTTTCCAGCGTTCACACTTCTGTCAATACATTTTAAAAATTTAGGATAGGTCATCCTCGACGAGCTTGCGGGGTTTGCTGGCCTCGACCCAGGCCTTGAACTGGTTGACCTGCTCAGTTGTGTAACCTAGCACGTTACTATCCCCTTCCTCTCCTAGCTTTTCGTTTGCCTCGTGCGCGGCAATAATCTCGCCCAGCGTTGGCCCAAAGTCATAGGGATAATACCTCACTTCGTGTGGCAAAGCCTGGTTGATTCTGTCCTGAGTCTCATCATCTCCGCCAGGCAGCCTCCTGCCGAGCTTGTAGAATGAATTTGACCCCATGACTATGGCGCCCGATACCGCCATCATCGCCACAGTGTTGTCAATTCCTTCGGTGGCCGGAACTTCCACCCACTGGCGGAAGTCGAAGTGAAGTCTGTAACCGACGCCGACGGACGCGTACTTTGCGAGGCTAGGTGGAGCGATGCTCAAATCAGCAAAATCAATCGCCGTGACCCGGTCATCGGCATCGATCATAAAGTTCTCATGGTAATTATCCGACTGACAGAATACCATTGGCTCTCGGACAAGGTCGTGGACTCGAGACTCTCGCCTGGTTAATTTTAGGAACTATGTACGTTTAGTCAGACCGTTTGCAGGGGATGAAAACTAAAATGGGGGAAGAAACTAACGGCATTGATATGGTCTTCGAGCTGCTGCACATTCTCGTAGTGACGGGGAGCTTCTAGTTCATCGAAGATGGCAGTGGTGAGAAACTGTGGCAGTGAGAGAGGGTGGATAGCAGTGGCAGCGAGTAACGAGTGATAATAGTGGCAGTGGAAGAGGTGATGGTAGTGAGAAACTGTAGCGGTGAGAGAGGCTGGATAGCAGTGGTTAGGAGTAGTGATGACAGTGGCAGTGGAAGAGGTGACGGCGGTGAGAGGCTGTGGTAGTGAGACAGTAGCAGGCTACAGACGATGTGATTAGTGTAAATATGGCGCAAGCAGGTATTGCAGCATTACATGGAATTATATATATATTTTTAAAACGCCATGTCTAGCGCGAATGTACATAAATGATTATGTTTGTCGTAAATGCTTGGCAAACAACCGTGCTTGATGCTGTGTACATACTTTTAAAGCTCTATCCACTGTACAACAACCCGTCCATCATCTTTATAAATGGCACCCGTTAGACCTAGAAAGGCTCTATTCCCTCATTGGCTCCCGTCGTTACTCTCTAAACGTTATATAACGTTTAATACAATACACCGCGCAGTAATTCAACCCCAAAGGTTACAGTCGCGCTCACGCGTGGCTGTGTCTTGCTCATACGGACCTGGAAGCCCATATAGTACAGTACCACCTAGTGATACAATAGCTCTATGCTCAAAGCTGGTTGGCGAGAGCAGGCGCCAGTATTTTATTGAATGCGTACTCCAAAAAAAAAGAAGGTAGACCAGAGAGAGTCTACCTCGCCGCGTGCGTGATTGACATATTCCCTGCGCCCCGTGTCTCATCATTCCGTATGCTTATATAGTTTTGCAATGTAGCGGAGATGATGGACGCGAATTTGTCCTTAAGGAGCTCCCCTCATCGATATTTGAGCTAGCCTGCGATATGCAGACAGACCTCCTTGCGCAAGGTCGTAGCCCGTATCTACGACGCATGTGCGATACTATTCCGAGGCAATCAATCATCATATACAATTATATTACCGACCACTTACTTAGCCTCGCGCAGAAGGAAATCCCACTATTGGCAAGGAAACGGATCTTACGAGATACTCTCCGTGGTATTGCAGAATTACATGATACGAATATCGTGCATGCTGGTACGCGCTACTTTATGAACAGCCCGGTTTATAGCAATATTATTAGCATTTAATAGATGTCAAGGCAAACAATATACTCATTGGCTATGAGAATTCTAGCGATGGTATTGTTATAAAGAGTGTCCAGCTCGCTGACCTCGAGAACGCGGCGTATGTTCCTCCTGGTAGTGCTATCATAGGATCACAAGTCGGAAACCAGCTTTGGCGTAGTACCGAGGCTCATGCCCAAGGCCCTGTGAATGCCCCTTCTGATATATTTTTGTTTGGGATAGTGGTAAGTTTGCCAAAACCATTCCCACCGCTCTTCTCTCATATTTTCAATATTGAAACTGATATTTCCCCTCAGTGTATATACGTCATCCTACGTGCTGTCATTTTCGCTCCATCTACCGAAGAGCTAGAAGACCCTGACGTGGAACCTCTTTCCATAATTTTAGAACGTCAGCTATCCTATTTCGCCGAGCCGGACACTTTTGATGCTCTATTGAGCCACCTCGGCCCCGAGAGCCCTTGGTGCGAGATTTTTACCGTCGTCCGCAGCGGATTTAACGCCCAGAACTCTCGCAAGCCTTTCGGTCTCTGGAAGGGCGAGAAGCCGGGATTCGATCAGGATTTCAAGAATTTAGTTGGGGGGATGACGAATTTTGATCCTGCCATGAGGATCACTGCTCATAAGGCGCTGGCGCATAAGTGGTTTTCTGATGTTGAGGGATGAATTGAGTTGTCACATTGTAAGTTGGCTTAAAAGTGCATAGGGAGAGGGGTGGTGTATCGTGTATATATTGTAAAACCTACTCAATGTTTGCGACCGATTCTAATAAATATGATAATGTCTTTCCCGAGGTATGGAGTTATATTTATAGTCGCTGCGGGTATCAATGTGGGGTAAAGGCGGGGTATAACTATGAACCCCTCCCTCCACGTTCCACCAAGGTAACATCCTCATTCTCACGCACTTTCCAAATATCATCAGCAAATAACCAACACCAAGCAATCATGACTAGCCAGCAACCCGAAGTGGCATCACGGCCAATCAGCGCTTCCTTCGCGGGCAAAGTAGCCATAGTCACCGGCGCCGGATCCGCAGGCGACGGTATCGGCAACGGTCGTGCGGCCGCCATCCTCCTCGCCGAACAAGGCGCCTCCGTTCTCTGCGTAGACCGCGAGAAAGAATGGGCGAATCGGACAGTTGAGATGATCACTGAAGAGGGGAAGGGAAAAGGTCTCGCTTTCTACGGCGACGTCACGAAAGCCACAGACTGTGAAGCCATGGTCGAAGCCGCAGTCAAGGCTTTCGGACGCCTCGATATACTCGTCAACAACGTTGGGATCGGTGGCGCAAGGGGTACAGCTATCGATGTCGATATGGTAGAGTGGGCGGCGGGGATGGAGGTCAATGTGGGCAGCATGGTGTTATCAGCCAAATACGCGATCCCCGCCATGCAGAAAAACACAGGGCAGGTGCGTGGCTCCATCGTGAATATGGGCAGTGTAGCCGGTATCCGGGGCGGCACGCCGCATCTTCTTTACCCGACGAGCAAAGGGGCGATTGTGAACATGACGCGCGCGATGGCAGCGCATCATGCGCCGGATGGGATTAGAGTCAACTGCGTGTGTCCGGGGATGCTGTATACGCCGATGATGTATGCGGGTGGGATGAGTGAGGAGGCGAGGGAGGCGAGGAGGAAGAGGAGTCTGTTGGGGACGGAGGGGAATGGCTGGGACGCGGGGTGTGCGGTGAGGTTTTTGGCGTCGGATGAGGCGAGGTGGGTGACAGGGGTTATATTGCCTGTGGATGCCGGAGCGACTTGTGCTGTGGGGAGTGATTTACCAAAGACTGCTAGTGTTAGCAGTTAATAAGAGGGCTTATGGTCATAATCGGTTGATGAAGGGGAATATCATGGGGCATTTTCTCAAATTAGTGACTGGATTTGTGGCAGTTTCGAGGTCTATATATTCAGATCGTAGTGACAGTCAGATTAGCCAAGTGCTATAGTCTGGTCGAATTAGAAATGACTCCCGTCCCATTTCACTTTTACCATCCATTCCTCCTTGATTTTAGTTTGTATCTTGTTAAAAGTTGAAGCCCGTATCTCAGTATCCTTGGATATTTTTATCGCCATCAACAATCATCCAGTGAACGCGCCCATGCATGTCTAAACGCGGTAGAATTGAAACTCGACTTCTGTGACATGACGTATTATGAGAGGCATGCGACAATAGCAGCAATTGCGGAAAGAGTGCCCTCCGGGTCCTTGACATCGACAGTGGGCAACCCAATCTGCTTGGCAGGATAGTCGTTACCACCTGGGAAGATGGCATCGCCAATAAACATCATCTGTTTAAGCGGGAGCCCGGTCGCCTCGCTCAGTCTCTTCAGGCCGTATCCCTTGTCAACACCCTTCTTTGTGATATCGATCGAGGTTGTGCCGCCCATGTTGATCGACAGATCGGGCAGGCGCTTCTGCAAGTCAACCTGGATCACTTTACGCTTGGCGAAATCAGCGTCCCAGTGCTGCTTTGCGGAGATGGGTGCTTCCTGGCCAAGCGCAGAGAAGGTAATCTGGCTTCCGCGGTCCTCAATTCGCTCGCCCCAAGTCTTTTCTGGTGTGAATCCAGTGGCCTCCAGCGAAGCGTCAAATGCCTCGAGGATATCCTTCTTCTGCTCGTCGGTGAATAGCTCGGCATATACCACCTTCCACCCATCACCCTTGTTCTGGTATAGCTTGGTTCCAGTGGTCGGCATAAGCCATAATTTCGTCACATCAGCACGTGCTGGTAAGCGGCTGGCAATTTGTTTCTCGAACTGTGGCCAGTCCCCCCCTGAGATGATGGAGACGTGGGCAACGGCTAGGAGGTCAGCCAGCGCCTCGCCCATGGAGTCCTTCAATGGCTGCTTGCTGATGGCAAGCGTTCCATCGAGATCGAAAGCAACGAGGCTGATCATTTTAAAGGTCTGTATTTAGAAAGAACTTTGGTGTTGTTTTGTGTCGCAGCTGCCAATGTTGTCACCGCTCTGGCCTGACCCCTCACTCGATAAGGCAAGCTTACGTGATCTAATCTTCGGCAAATAAGAATTGTCCCTGGGAAATAAGCTTTCTAAATGAAAGGGGAAGGTCCTATTCGCTAACCATACTTAGTAAGGCGTGCGTTAATGTCGGGCACTATAAAATGGTATCCGTGGATTGAGTGATTGACAGATCCAAAGTCTATGAACGACCTTCTCCTCGCCGAGGCCTTCCTTATTCTTAATGCTCCTCCGTTAATATCTTATGCACTCTGTTTTATTATAGAAGCGGTGAGACATGCCAACCTACAACCCAATCTTAATGGAGGTAAGGTTTGACATAAAATCACGTGCTTGGCATGCTTGGCTGACCGTCTATTTATAATTTTTTATTCTATTGCACACAGAGCTGTCAGCTTACATGCCCAGCTCATCAGCCCCAGCCCCAGCCCCAAATTACCAGAAATCCTTCGCGCCCCAAGCGCAGAGGCCAAGGATAATGGTGTTGTCGCGCGTATATAGAAAACTCTCGAGCCATTTCCAGTCTTTCCCACTATGATATGCCGTCGTGCTGAACTGTTTCCTTCCATAGCGCCCTCCTTTTCGCGCATCCTTTCTACTTCCACGTGATACCCAACAGCCTTTCTTGTCTGAGCTGTACCAGAAGATCAACTGTCGATACAGTTGACCGAGCCGCAAAATGCGTGCTCTTGACGTCCTCCTCGCCGCCTTCTCCCTTCTCCCCGCCGCCCAGGCTCTCTCGCCGGCAGAATGGCGATCCCAGTCCATATACCAGGTTGTGACAGACCGATTCGCACGCGCCGACGGGTCGACAACCGCGCATTGTGATCTAACAAAGCAGGACTATTGTGGGGGTTCATGGAACGGAATCGTGAAGGAATTGGACTATATCCAGGGGATGGGGTTTACTGCCGTAAGTCCTTCCGTCTGGGTGGGCTTGTGGATTCTCTCAGTACGAAAATTTATGGCAGAACAGGTCTGGATATCCCCCGTTGTCAAGAATATCGTGAATAAGACGGCGGACGGAGCCGCATATCACGGATACTGGGCCGATGATATTTACCAGCTTAATGCGAATTTTGGGACCGCGGATGATCTGAAGAACCTTTCTGATGAGCTTCACGCCAGGGGAATGGTAAGTTCGTCCCCAAGATACCGGGGCTCTGCCTGTTCGTCTGGCATTCCCGAGTTCAGCAATATAGTGGCAGATTGTAACGGCGAATGTGCGTAGTACCTGATGGTGGATGTGGTGACAAACCACATGGCCTATGCGGGATCCCCAGAGGAGATTGATTATAGCACTCTTCACCCTTTTAACAAGGTATGTCTTCATGATATTAATTTATTGGTGCCAGAAGAAAAACTAATGATTTCGTAGGAATCCTTCTACCACCCTCATTGCCCTATCGACTTCACGAGCCAAAGCTCCACCGAGGTATGCTGGGCGGGTTCCAACGCTGGTACCGGTTTCGTCTCGCTCCCCGACTTGCGCACCGAAGACGACGATGTTCAGGCCGAATTCGACAAGTGGATTGGCCAACTGATAGCTAACTACACCATCGATGGCCTGCGTATTGACTCCGCTCAGGAAGTCAACAAGGGCTTCTATCCAACCTTCCAAAAAGCCGCCGGGGGCATACATATCCTTGGCGAGGTGTTCAGTGGAGATCCCCCGATGCTATGCTCATATTTAGAAGTCATGTCGGGGGCGATGAACTATCCTGCGTATGCCCTCCCACCCTCTAACCCGGCATTACCATAGGCTAACAGTTCATCCTCTAGATACTACTGGATAACCAGTGGCTTCCAAGGAGGCCCATTGGCTGCGCTAGTCCAAGGCATCAAGGAAATGAACGCCTCTTGTTCGGATACCACGCTCTTGGGGTCCTTCATGGAAAACCACGATCTGGCGCGATTCCCCTTCAAAACAACAGACGTATCTCTCGACATGAACGCCATCGCCTACACCATGCTTACAGACGGCATTCCCATTATATACAACGGGCAGGAACAAGGATTCGGCGGTGGTCTCCCGCCACTATCTCGCGAAGCCCTCTGGTTCAGTGGTTACAAAACCACCGGCACTCTATACACCTTCATCAAGCAGCTGAACGAAGCCCGATCGCGCGCCATAACAGTGGACAAGGACTGGGTGAAGCAGCGGATTTCGGTGAGCCAGCCAGATTCGCAGACTCTGCTGATGCGCAAGGGGAATGCTGGGAAGCAGATGGTTAGCCTGTTCACTAATCGCGGCGCGGGAGGAGAGGAGGTGATGACGCTTTTGTCGGCGGATACAGGGTTCACGGCGAATTTGGATGTCATTGAGGTCTTGAACTGCATTGATGCGAAGACGGATGCGAGTGGTAATCTTGGTGTTGGGATTTATAATGGAGAGCCGCTTGTGTTTTTCCCGGCGGCGAATCTGAAGGGGAGTGGCATCTGCACGAAGTTAACTGGTATGTGATCCCACATTTAATTTCCTCTAGCTAGTCATAGATATCGTGCTAACGATGTGTTATTTGCAGGACCCTCTACTGTTGTATCGACGACTAAGAAGGCCGTTCCCACGCGCACCACCACGAGCAAGGGCTCAGGATCTGAAGCCACAGCAACAAGCACAGGCACTGGCACAAGCCCAAGCTCCGGTTCGGAGACCGCGGGCACAGGATCATCTGGGGACTCGGCGACAGGAACAGAGCAGACCGCTCCATCCGTGTCGAGCAACGCAGCAAACTCGCTTTTGGCGAGCGGGCCTCTCCGAGGCTTCGGCATTATATCACGACTTCTGCGCTTTTGAGCTTTGGCGTGTGTGAGATTGTAGAGGCATGATTGCTTGATGTATAGTCGGAGGAAAGAAAATGAAGTGATGACGGGGGCGCGTCTGAGCATGGCAATGGAGTTCAGTTGTTTTTGCATATATCCTCATTTTGAGCGAGCGAAGTTGTGGTGTCTTGAGACTTGATATAGTTTGACTGTCAAACTAAGATGTAACTTGAAGGGTACAAACTTTTTTCTGGAAAGCCACCCCTCTACCACGAACATGACCCATGTAGCCTGTTTGTTCCAAAACAATCTCACTGTCATCTCCGTGAAAGGTGCGCTGACTTTAGCTAAAAAAGCTTATTTTTTTGTTTCCGAACTCCTTGGAGCATTCTCAGAACCTTTTGTTTCCTTCCTTCCAATATTGCCGAGAAGCAAAAATCCCCTGTGAAGTTATCGCTCGTCCTCTACTTTCACTACGGTCCATAACACCTCGGTCGCCAGATCGCTATAGCGGGACAATACGTTTCGGAATGCCTTCTTCTTCAGTAGCACAGGGGCATTCTTTACGATGACCTTGGTAATAACGTTGCGGATTGGCCTGCGGTAAAGTTCGCTGATTTGGGAATCATAAAACAGGTTTATGCTTTTCGCAAAGCTTGGTGTTTGCCACAGATGCGCTAAATTCTCTTCAAACTTCTTTGCTGCATGCTCCATGAGAGCATTCAAATGGTGATGGTCAGCAATAACGAAGACCTCGATATTCACACGCAGCGCCCCTCCATTCCAATGTGGCCGGCCAGGTTCTTGCGGGGGGCGCCCAAGTATGTCAGAAATCACATCTTTCCAACGCTCAGTGTCGATCTTTGTTTCGTGTGGAGGGTCTTCTGCCGCACGGTTTTGTTCACGCTCGTCGTCGTAGTCGCCTTGGTAAATGAAGCGCAACATTTTCCCCACGATCTTGGGCTGATATTTATCGAGGTTAATCACGCCGGGGCAAGCTGCCTTCTGTTTCTAGTTACCATGGTAGACCACCTTCTTTGAGATAGAACGCTTGCCTCAAAACACTTATCAACCATTTTTTCAAGGTAATATGACGCCGTGGAGATCATAGTACGGTGAACGTCCCACGACTCTCCACAACAGACGATACGCAAGTCGCTGTATTTCCCGGAATCGAGAAGGCTGAGTAATAAAGCGTTAATAAATAATGCAATGTAGTAGAGTAAAGAATATATTACCTGGCCATCGCCTTGGAGTGACGACAAACGAGGAAAGGAGAAACAAAGAAATAAGGAGGGTGTATAAAGTAATACAGAGAATAATGCAGTGTTGAGTATGATTCTGAAGTGAATTTATCTCCAAGACTTGTCCCACACCTTTTGCAAACTTCTGCAAGGACTTCAGCATCCAGATTTCTGAGACTATGGTAAATCTCGTAGTTATATAGACCCCGATTACTGGAAGGGCGCACACAGGTTGTGAGATAGAAGATAAAACCTAGCGAGAAAGAGTCGTTCATGATTCAGTGGAAACATACTCTGCTCGTTGTTTATCCCCCGTCTTGCCTAGGATCATAACAAATCCAACCCTCCATTGCAACTGCCTTCTTCAACACCTCTACTACCAACCCCAATACTTAGTTAACGAACGCCATGGGTAACCATAGGTTTTCACCCAGGGCCCATACACGTCCGACAGTTGTCGCATCCCCCCAAACTCCCAATTCTCTTCTTTCAATCTCATAATACCATCAAGATCAGTCAAAAGAGTCTCGACCTTCATTCACTCTCTGCCAGAAGTGATTTGACTGATATCTCAAACTTGAAAGCCGTCGAAGCGGTCATGGACGTGTGAGTGGCTTTCGCTACACAACTTCACTGTCCCCATACTAACTTTTTAATCCAGGCTGCTTGATTCAGGAAAGTACAGCGACATGCGCATTACATGATAGGAACAAGCATGGAATGTGCATCGCTCAGTGGTCTGCGCCCATTCGCCTGTATTTGCAGCCATGATTGACGGTGGGTTCAAGGTATGATAGATCTCACCTCTCTGTCAACGACAAAAAAAACATCAGGCAAGCTCAGAAGCTAACGGATACAGGAAGCTCATAGCGGCGCCATTGATCTCCCAGCCGATAAACCAGACATCGTGGAGATGATGCTCCGCTTCCTCTATCAAGGCGACTACGACGACCTACGTTATTCTACCGCACCTGGCGAGGATCTGGTAGAGCTTAACGCGGACGCACTGGTTGTGAATGTCGAAGTCTATGTCATAGCTGACAGGAACAACATCCCTGCCCTAAAGGTTCTTGCCCGGCATAAGTACGCAGAGCTTGTGGCAGAGATATGGCAGGCAGATACTTTCATGGATAGTGTGGACATGGTGTTCCAGGGAACGCTGCCTGGTGATTCCCTGAGAAAGTTCGTTATTGAGACGCTAGTGTTGCACATATTTGCTCTAAGCAGGAAGGACTGGTTCGTGGCGATGCTGGAGGGCCAAGGGGACTTCGCAGTGGAAGTGTTGAGGGGAATACTGGAGCTGGGCATACGTGTTTGGGCTGGAGCTTATGGGGGGGAGTTAGCAAAAACCCCATAAAGAAATTCAACAACTAGCGTTGAGAAACCAGGCAAGGGGTAGATCTGACGAGTCGAGTTTGAAGTTCAAACAGGGAAAGGAAAGACTAGAGTGTAAGGAGAGGTTCATATAAAAAGGGAAGCTCGAGCAAAAAGTGAGAAGTGAAGATGGGGGTTCTTGTTGGATAATTCTAGATCATTAATCGAGTTTGAATCACGTGGAGACACGCCTCTTTCGCTTTGCAGTTGGCATAAAGAAATTACAAAGCTAATAACACAAATACCGTCGGTAATTTAGCTCAAGCCGCCAAGTTCGAAGGTTTCTCAAACAACCACTGAATAGCTTCCGGTGATTGTCGTGGTTATGCCCTTTACAGGTTCATGAGTTGGAGTTGACTGATGGCGAGGATAAGTTATATGGAGTCGAGTCACGTGCATATCCCCGTCATTGGTCAACCCCACATTTTCGGCTCCCCCCATGGCTTGTGAGTATCCAGGATCAAATTGTCCCTCGGCTCCCAAGCCCCAGACTCCGAACCGCGACTCTCAATCCCCACTACCATAGCTGACGCCGTGGCCCGAGAGACGTTTACCCCAATAATTCCTTGAACTATTATACAACTCATTGCTATTTCAGCGTTCAGTCACTTGCAGCATATTCTGTATATATTTCGTCATATATTTCAGCTCCTTTAGTCTCAGAGCGCACAGTTACCTCGGGCACATGCTGAGTCGGAGATGAAACAGCGAACTTAACGCGCAAACTACAGCACTTCATATCCCTTGATTATACAGCGCCGGCAACCCTCCAGAATGACGGCTATTATCCAGCATACCCCGATAGCGAACAGGCGCAAGCGCAAGAGAAGACGTCGCCAGGACAAGTCTGCGGTATTCGCCAGACTCGTTCTGGATGAGCATGTCCGAGGCGATGTGGGGATTGTGTCAGAAGACCTCTATAACGAACTATTTCCCTCCCAGGACCAACGTAAGTGACTGCATGAAATACAAGCTATTCAGTCGGCTAACAGTGCAATTAAGAAGATGAAATAAACGGCGACGGACCCGTCGGCATACCCGACCTTGCACACATTGCGATATCCCCGAAAGCCCCCTTCAATTCCGTGGACGAAATTAGCTGGACTGTCGTGCCTGTGAGGCCATCGAGCGCCCTTGCGACCAACACTATACAATTCGCGCCCAGCTCTGTGGCCCTACAAGGCTTCGCCGAAGAGCTCCAGCGCACGACTCCGTCGAAACTGCTCAGTCACAGCCGCAGCGGAATCGAGATTTGGGCACTTGACTTGTTACCTCTGACATTGGACACTGTGTTCGTCACTCTCGAGGCTGGACTGGCCAAGCGACTTGAAAATGGCGAGGGAACGTTCCATGGCGAGCACCCGCTTGCCAACGGCAATCACGCAAATGGAAAGAGCGCTGTGCCGGAAGACCGACTCAGCTCGGCAATTCGAGAGGCCCTGTCCTCATTGAAGGTTGTGCACGCGGGCGACTTTTTCCCTCTTCCCCTGGCGCCGCATTCTATCACGCATGTTTTGCCCCCACCAGCAAAGGTGACTCTGTGTGAGCCAGTCGCACAGGGCATCTTGTCGCCGAATACGCGCATCATTGTCACGCAGACAGGGCATCACACGAGGACCGTCAGGAAGGCATCAAATATGTCTCTAAGGCGCGTTCTAGACCAGGTCACTGAGGTGGATGAGGATACCTCGAACGAGCAGTTCTTTTCGGCCGCCGAAGACCGCTACAAAACCGATGCAGCTCCTGAAGATGACTCGATGACAGAGACTGAGGCCGAAGATCAAGACCTTGATGATACGGACAATCTGTCTGACGATTCTATGGATGAGATGATATCGCTACAAGCTCCAATGCTGCCGTCCTCGAACATAAGTGGCATGGCTACTCCTCTCGGCCCTGGCCGTAGAACCAATGGCATTGCGACTCCCGGGTCGGTATTTTCAAATTACACCGCGACAACAGCGCGAGCTGGTGGCCAGCGGGGAAGACTCTTTAAAGCGCAGGGTCTAATGAGCCCTCTCCCCGAAGAGCTGCTCCGCCCTACTCCTCCAGCCGATGATGACGACGAGGCACGCATCTACGTTGACGTAAACTCGCTCACCAAGATCGGCTGCTTTTCAGGCGACTGGGTACGCCTGGAGACTGCCTCTGAGTCGCCCGAGCAAGGTATGGGTCTGTGGACACTGGGTAGCTTTGGACAGGCGCAGGACGAGGACTTCATCTGGCGACCGGTCAAGGTTTACAGTTTGCCAGAAGGGTACTCGCACAGGGCCGTCACCAAGATACCATCTAGCAGAGGGTCGAAGAAGATGTCATTCTTCGACTCGCAGGTATCGAAGCCCACGAGCCCGACAGTCTATCTTTCGCCCATACTGTTAGCCAACCTGGATAGCACGCCATATGTGCGCTTGTCGACCCTGAAGCAGACCCAGACGTTAGGGAAGGCTTCATTACCGAAGATTACCAATACTTCACTGCCACCCGTTGCCCGCGAGGTGACTTTCGCAAAGATTGCTACACCTTTGGCTACTGAGAAGACGCTCCAGACTGCGGCTATTAGCGGCCTCAAGCGACACTTTACTCAGAGAGCGAGGGTTGTCAAGACTGGAGATATCGTCGGAATTCCAATCGATGAGGCATTGGGAAGAACATTATTCCAGACTTCATCGGGCAAAGAGGACGCGATAACAGACGACATGCTAGTCAACCACGATCAGCAGGGAACCGGCTTGACGAAATCTACTGGAGTTATTTGGTTCAAGGTTAGCCATATCACGCACGCACGGCGCGAAGAGGTTGAGGACCCTGAGGACGAGGATATCTGGGGCGGTGTAGCAGCTATTGATTTCTCCCAGACGCAAATGGCTGCAGCTGGGACGGAAAAGAGCCGCTTACCACCGACGAAGGACAGCCCTTGGGAGCACTACTTCAAGCTGCGAGCGGTCTCTAAATCTAGTTCTGATGCTTTAGGCCCGGCTATGCCAGAGCCTCAGCCTCAGCATATCACACCGCTCCGTCGCCAGCTGCGAGAATTGGTTGCAGCGGCGACAAGCGCGAGGTCGATCCACCTAAAGCTACCACCACTAGCTATCTTGCTTGTGTCGACCCAGAGGAACATTGGCAAAGCAACGCTTGCAAGCAGAGCATGTTCCGACATCGGCCTCCACAGCTTCACCATCGATGCGTATGACATTGTCAGCGAAGGCGGAGCCGGCGGCGACGTCAAGACAGAAGGCTTCCTCAAGGCACGTGCTGATCGTGCCCTGACCTGTGGCGCGGAGAACACAGCGCTCGTAGTCCGCCACATCGAGGCTCTGGCGGCCGAGCGGATGATTGCAGCTCTGAAGGACGTCCTCGCCGACTCCCGCGTCATCATCGCGACCACAACGGAAGTAGACAAGGTGCCTAATGGAATCCGCAGCTTGTTCACACACGAGCTCGACATGCATGCACCCGATGAGGGCGAGCGTGAGAGCATCCTCCGCAGCATCGTCGATGACCGCGGCGTCTCCCTCTCAACCGACGTAGACCTCGGCGGTGTGGCCGTCAAGACCGCCGCCCTCGTGGCTGGTGACCTAGTTGATGTCGTGGACCGAGCCCTGGTGGCACGCCACACTCGCCTCGAAAGCCTCGCTACCTCGGCCGCCTCGGCCGCCCTCCCCGTCTCCGTTCGCGACGTGCAGCTCTCCGGTGGCCCATCGCGCAGCCTCACCAGCGCCGATTTCAACCACGCTGTCGAGCACGCGCGCCAGAACTTCGCCGACGCAATCGGTGCGCCTAAGATCCCCAACGTCACGTGGGACGATGTCGGTGGTCTCGCGCACGTCAAGGATGCCGTCATGGAGACTATCCAGCTGCCACTCGAACGCCCCGAGCTGTTCGCTAAGGGCATGAAGAAGCGCTCTGGTATTCTGTTCTACGGTCCTCCCGGTACGGGTAAGACCCTGCTGGCTAAGGCGATCGCGACTGAGTTCGCGCTCAACTTCTTCTCTGTCAAGGGGCCCGAGCTACTCAACATGTACATCGGAGAGTCTGAGGCGAATGTGCGCCGTGTGTTCCAGCGGGCGCGCGATGCGAGGCCCTGCGTTGTCTTCTTCGACGAGCTTGACTCCGTCGCGCCGAAGCGTGGTAACCAGGGTGACAGTGGAGGTGTCATGGACCGCATTGTGTCTCAGCTGCTCGCAGAGCTGGATGGCATGAGCGATGGTGATGATGGTGGCGGTGGCGTGTTCGTCATCGGCGCGACGAATCGTCCCGATCTACTGGATGCAGCGCTGCTCCGTCCGGGTCGCTTCGATAAGATGCTCTACCTTGGTGTGAGTGATACACACGACAAACAGGCGACGATCATGGAGGCGTTAACCAGGAAGTAAGTATCCCCCCTTTCAACCGTTTAGACTAGATCATACTAACACTACCCCAGATTCACCATGTCACCCACCCTCTCACTCCCACGCATCGCCACCCGCCTCCCTTTCACCTACACTGGTGCCGATTTCTACGCCCTCTGCTCCGACGCCATGCTCAAGGCCGTAACACGCCAAGCATCCGCCGTAGACGCGCAGGTCAAAGCCATCAACTCGCAGCGCGCGCCCGATGACACAGTCACAACGGCCTACTTCTTCGACCACTACGCAAAGCCAGCGGATGTGGCTGTGGTAGTCACAGAAGAGGATTTCATGGCTGCCCAGCAGGAGCTGATTCCTAGTGTTAGTGCGAAGGAGTTGGAGCATTACACAAAGGTGCGGGCGCAGTTTGAGGCTGTTCCGGAGGGGAGTGGGGGATCTGGGGGTGCGAATGGGAAGAAAGCCAATGGAGTGGTGGAGAAGACGTTGGTGAATGGACGGCCGAGGAGTAGTGGGAAGGGAAAGGGGAAGGGGAAAGCGAGGATGGAGGATGAGGATGAGGGAGTGGCTGTTGGTGGGTTTGGGAGGGCGGAAGATGATGAGGATTTGTATTAGTGGAGGGTGGTGGTGTGTTATGATGCGCGTATATATGGGTTGCATGTAGGGATGTATTTATAGTAATCTTATTGGAGGTCACTTCCCTATCTACTTTTTGGAATCCCACACCTACAGCATGATGGCGCGGAGTCTATAAAGGTGGCCATTGTATATAGTAAATGTGTTGTTCATTGAGGATGGTGACAACCATGTGTCACCAAACTAGTAATATGATACTAACTGAGAGAGTTCCACTCGTCGATATCAATCGAACAGCTCCGGCGTGCATCCCAGATAGACCACCTGGGTATAATATTTATATATACATCGTGCCCCCCAGGGACGCCATCCAGGCACATCCCCCCCTTCCCAGAAGAGAAGACACAGGCTCATTCCCCTTCCTTCCACAAGCACCCCAAACACCGCACCTCCCCTTCCTCTCCCCTCTCAACGCAACATCGACTGCAAATAACCTCGCAATGTGACGTGCCACTTCCCCACTCCCGTTGTATTCTTCCATCTTCATTCCCCTCCCCACCACTCTCCTCCATCTCCTCTCCTATATCCCCACCCCTATCCCTTCCACTCCCACCACACCGCCTAACACAAACACAGCATACTCTCCCTCCACACCCATCACACGCCCCAAACCCTCCCCCTAGTAAATCCCCTTTCACTCGCGGCCGGCGCGCACACACAACGCAGGGCGATAAGTCCAGTTTCACCCCTATCGCCGCCTGGTTCCCCCCCGCCCATCCATTCTTCCCGTCTTCCATTCCATCCTCAGACAAAATATCACGTTGCTGATCCCATAACCCCCATCCCCCGTCGCCGTCGCGCCGTCGCCAGGTCTCCCCGTCGCAGCGGACACGTTTGACGCTCCCGGATCGCAGTAAGCGGGGTTTGAGTATGTTCCTTCCCTCGCCCGTTGTTATGTGTGGAGATCCTATGTCGTCGCGTTTGCGTTTCATGGCGTGTGGTGGAGGAGGAGATGCGAGGCGTGTCGGCATCGTCGCGGTGGATTGTGTGTGTGCGAGGTTTCGAGGTGATTGGGCGGTCTAGCTGGTTGATGGATGATGACGATGCTGCCTCGTGGGTGTATAGTTATCTTCTTCCGTTTCAATAGAATAGTACGTGTGCGTCGAGGATGTGTGTCTGTTCGATCTGTATCCCTCGTTGCGCCCCTTGCTTGGTGTTCGCTATGTCGCCCAGGCACCGGGTACTCGTCTTCGTCTCGAGGTCGGCGTCAAGCAAACCGCTCTACCCCTTTCAAGCCGCTTCTCCAACGTTGTAGAAGCCCCAAGCAAACTCTCCTTTATCGTCGATGGTGTATTGACAACTCCGAGAGGATGAGCGGGTGTCGAGTATCCGTCGTGAAAGTTTCGCCCCAGTCCGCGCCTCACCCTCTCTCTCTTCCCTATCTCGCAAAGCCAAAGCCAGGTCGAAGACAAGTTCTCGTTTCCTTCGCTTGTCGCTCGAAGCGCGTTGTGGCGACTGGAAGACCAAGAAACGACAACCAATTGACAGCTTAGTGGAGATGAAAATGGATGGATGTGATGGATGGGTGTTTATAGCGTTTGTTTTAGTCCGGCGACCCTGGCGGCTGGACCCGGCGCAAGGGGGCGTGGGTGGTTCGTGCGTAAGGCGATCAGAAGAGTGGCTTGACGGGTCCATTATAAGTACAGGCCATAGCCTCGTACAACACCAGGAAGTTGGGACACGCATGAAAAATCAAATTAACTTATCTTTAGTTAACATTTTTAATTCTCCTTTCTTCTACGTCCATAATCACTTTTATATCTACATGAGGCTTCCTACACTCCCGTTTCGATATTTACCTTGCGAAAGTGCATCCATCCAAAATGTCTATTCAGGAAACGTTTCCCGAACCATCCCGCGAATTATCTGCGCATCATTTACCGATGTATAGTCGTGATAAGGATACACAGGCCATGTGGTGGTTTAGTATGATGAATGACTCCATGTGTAGATATAAAGACTCTGGTAGATACGCTGAAGGATCATGGGGCTACACAGGTAAATATGCCATCACATTCACTCATTCGTTATATATTATACAACCTTGAATAAATCGATATGATCTAGCACAATCTAACAAAATTAGTACTACGCACAACATACTCAGATGAGTCTAACACACTAAGGCCGATTGTGTTGGGAAATCTAAGGCGCTGGGTGACGCAGTACTTTGTCCACCTTAATCGTCTGGCTACGAACAAAAGCGACAGCTCAGTCAATGAAGAGCTTGGGCGCCGCTTCATCCTTGAAGAAGTCGACGTGGACTCGGAGAAGATAAACGTCCCTGACCTTGACAAGGCTACTCAAGATGACATCAAGGCGCTCACCAATGTTTTTGATTATTGGCTTCGCAATGCTGTCGGTGATGTCGACGGCAATGCCGAATTCAACATCCAAGATAGCGCTAGGTTCTGCGACTTCCTAGTCATCGACGAGGGCTCGCTTCGCTCGCTCGCCGCACTTCCCAAGGAGACACCGTCGTTAGAACTAGTATCTCGCGAGGAAAGACGTGTAAGCCATCCCTTCTATTCATCATGTGGGAATGCTAAACTGTGTTCGTGTAGGCTCGGGACGTTCTTATTGCCACTCGTACGTCTGGCTGGTTGACTCGCAGGCCGTAAAACGGTTTCATGGAGGCGGGGATGGCGACAACTATGATGGATGGATGAAGCCGTGTACTGAAGACATCCCGGATGCATGGTTTGAGAGGACTAGGGTAAGTGGGAAGTGGTTGTACACCTTTGAACGCACGGAGATCCCCCAGGGATCTGGGAAGTTGTGGTATTTCCCTAGTTAAGTCTATATGAACAGCGACATAGGAGGACCTTTTTATAAGAGAATGTAGGGGTTTAGCCATCTACTCGTGCTGCCCCAACGTCGGAAGAAGTACTGCGGATGGCAGCGGTGATTATAGCAACTATAATAAAAATAGCAGCATAATAACAGGGGGCTACTATTGTCACATTAAGTACTCGGAAATGGAGATAAATAGAGAAATGCTATTACCTTAAATTACTAGCATTGTTCCTCAGCTGTGTACATCACAGTACAGCCCCCCCCCCCTAGGCTTTTAGGAGGCACAAGTATAGGGGTACAGACTTCAGCGATGATTTCCGAAACACCTCGCACTTCTATGAATAATAGGTGATAGTATCATTTTTTCTATAGATACAGTAACATCGCCATTGATAGATTACAACATCTGACCACCTTTTTGTCCTGGCAGTTAGGTCCCCTAAGACCGAGCCCACTAGATCAACGTCTCCTAGCACCTTGCTCGCTGCGTCGAGTTTCGTAGGCCAGGGAGTGATCACCAGCGATGTTTATATTAGTGATAATGTGGAGTGGTATGTGTTTTGACTTTCTATCACAACCCTTGCGAGCCTGCGATTTGTTTCAGTAGGGATACGTAAGCCGCGACCCGAATAGATCTGACAAACTGTGGCATTCTAGGTATCTCAACACGGCGAACTTCCTACGCAGCGTCCGGAATTTTAAAATCGACATTAGGCCTGCTTCTCCGTGGAGCTATCTATGTGGCATCCATTGGCAAGTCGCTCAGGCGACGTCTCTCGAGAATATCGAGTTCTATATGCTGTACGAGTCTGATGTGCCAGGCAACAATCAGCAGGTAAGTTTTCAATATCATTTTTACTTCCACCGAGTTGCATAGCAGCATGCTAACGTAGAATATCAAGGTAATATATATGGAAAATGGTTCCGGAGGATTCCTAGCCGACCTCACGTTTGTTGGTGGCCACTTTGGGTAAGGAACCATCCCGTCACCCGACCATATGCATTGATTGCAGTTACTAACGGCTCGAAGCGCATACTTTGGCAACCAGCAGTTCACAACCAGCCATCTCGTCTTCGTCAGCTCAGTCATTGCCCTGCAAGTACACTGGGACTGGGCATGGACGATGCAAGATTTTGTCATAGAGAGTTGCGGCACTGGCCTCCTCATTATCGGCGGCGTAAGTCGACCCCTAACCCCCATTTCTCACCCTCACGCATCTAACATAATCGTAGGCCGGCGGTCCCCAATCCACCGGCCAAAGCGTCGGCTCCCTAATTCTAGTCGACTCCATCATCGCCAACACCCCCAAAGGCATCGTGACAACCCTATTCGCCGACAACTCGACCTCATTCCTGCTCCAGAACGTCGGTTTCTTCAACACAGTCACAGCCATCACCGACGACACAACCGGCAAAGTCCTCCTCGCCGGCGGCAACGAAGTCGTAGTGGATAACTGGGGTTTCGGGCTAGTGACCACCGCCACCAACGGCGACGGGAAAACCTCCTTTGCCAACGGTGTGCGCATCCCTGTCATGAAGCGGAGTACGGCGCTGCTAGGTGACGCGTATGATAAGATGGCGCCGAACTTGTTTACGAGGAGACGGCCGGGGTATCTTGATGTGGCGGCGGGGAAGGTTATGAATGTGAGGACGTTGGGGGCGAAGGGCGATGGTGTGACGGATGATACGATGGTACTCAATTCGATACTGGAGGGCGCGGCGAATACGTCGTCTGTGGTTTTTATACCGTATGGGGTTTATATTGTGACGGATGATACGCTCCGTGTGCCGGTTGGATCTCGCATCATTGGACAGGTTTGGTCGCAGATTATGGGAACTGGTGATAAGGTCAGTAGCAAATCCACTCGTTTGTATACGGTAGATGGTGCTCTAGGAAGAAATCCAGTCGCTAACTTAACTTTCACGGCAATCAGTTCGCCGATGAAACTCAGCCGAGGCCCGTCGTGCAAGTAGGCAAGGCAGGAGATGTCGGCATCGCTGAGATCACGGGTATGATGGTCACCGTCAAGGGCGCCACAGCAGGTGCCGTAGCCATTGAATGGAACGTGGCTGAATCAAGCCTTGGGGCTGCTGGGTAGAACATTATGCCATAATGCAGCGCTCGCCGTTCTACGGCTACGACACCTTTATCAAGTCACAGCTCGATTACATCCTCTCACAATGCACAGCAGTCGGCAGAAACACCACGACCCCCGGCTCACCTCTCGACCTCCCAGATCGCTCGACCTACTGCCAAACCAACAAGATGACTGTCACCGCCGAGGGCGACACCTGTGACTCGATTGCGGAATCGCACAGCCTCGCCTCCGCGGCTCTCTACGCCGAGAATCCCAACTCGATATACGACTGCTCCTCCATCGCCGCCGGCACCTCGCTCTGCCTGCCGCCTTCTTGCGCGATGACCTGGACCGTCAAGCCCGACGACAACTGCTTCACGATCGAATATAATGTCACGGCGACCACACTCGTCTCCGTCATCGGCAACATCCAAATGTATAATCGCTGGGTCGACCGCGACTGCACGAACTTACAAACGGCTAGCGACGCCGCCTTCGGGCACGTCATCTGCCTAGCGCCGCAGAACGGCGAGTTTGCCGCAAATTCTACCGTCGTGCCAGGCGACACGACGATCCCAGCTGACGCACCGGGGTATAGCCATTTCATCAGCGATCCGCCTATCGGGGCGACCGTGGCAGCTGGGACGACGCTGAACTGCGGGACGTGGCGAGTGGCTGTCTCAGGGGACAAGTGCAGCACTGCGGGACGTGGCGAGTGGCTGTCTCAGGGGACACGTGCAGCACTATTGCATTTACGAGCGGGACCACAATCACGATCTTTCTAGAAGTCAACCCCTCGCTCGGGACGGAGATCGCGAAATGCACTGACAAGCTAGTGGAAGGTGTTGCATATTGCGCGTTGCCGTTTGTGGTTTGGGATGAGATCTAGCGGGTGGGGGGCGGTTCTGTATGGAGATGGGTTAGTATGACATGCGTTGTAGAATCCGACACAACACGTGCGTGCTTCGTCGCTGCGCCTTAGGTAGACTGTGAGCCTCGCTCCTTCTATATGTCATACACTCAGCTGTAAACTAGTGAGCCTCGCTCCTTCTCTGCCTGCCTGCCTAACTGCCTAGCTGCCTGCCATAAGTAATAAAAAAAACTGTAATGCGCGAGGCAACCCGACCCTCTCTCTTCTTCCCTATGACAAATGTAAAGATACACGCCCGCGTGCTGCGTGCTGCGTAGATGCTGTCGCTGCCAACAACTCCCCACTCCATCAATAGTTTTTCATATTTGAGGCAGACTAAGAGCCGCCGCAGGGACTTTGCATGAATGTGCCGTCCTATTATTGGCTTCAGGATGTAAAAGGACGTGAATCGTGAAATCTCATATCAATCCACTTTCTTCTAGAAGGCAATCTATCGTTTCTTTTATTTCCTTTTTTTGTTGGTAAATCTACGTTCAAGATGTAAGATGGGGAGGGGACCATGCCGCTCGTTTCACTCCGACGACCTCGTGCTTGCTTAAGGGACCTAGGGTGGTTCAAGTTAAGAGACGAGGAGGAGGCGACTAGAGTAGAGGATAGGAGACCAGAGTAGAGGATAGGAGACTAAACAAGACTAAACAAGACTAGCGGTAACTAGTGCCGATAAGATAACAAGGGGTTCGGTCTCTCCATGCTTCCGCTGGGTCTTATTTCCCTTTTCTTGTCTTCTCATTGGTAGCCCACTTTTTATGCCAAGATCCTTGCCAAGATCCCTGCCAAGCTCCCGTTCCATGATAACTACCGCTTCGGTATAAGTTGCCCAGATCTGCCCAGATTTGCCCAGACTCGCCCAGACTTCCTCTTACCACCCTTATTTCTTAGGTCTGTCAAATATTCCGTGAATCAAACCCACGTGGGTTGATACTGTATTCTGGCTCGTCCAGAATATCAACGAGCTGAGTGATTTTGCTTCCTTATTCTGCAACATTGGTTTATTCGTCTCGTCCAGGCTTTCTTCGCCAAAGTTAGTCGGGGCGATTGACACGCGCCTGTGTGCCTACCATTGCCCACTATGGGTATATATATATGATGTTCGCCATTCTATGTATTGGCAAGATCAACCAGCCGTAAACCATCCAAGCAACAGCTAAGAGCTAAGCCGCCAAGATGGTGATGCACGAGTATACCTACGTTTTTGCCTTTGGCACAATGTTTGCGCTTCTTGAGGCGTTTAACAATGGTGCAAGTAAGTTCTCCCGCCGCCACCACTACTACCTATCTCATTGTTGTTGTTGCTGTTGTTCATGAGCTGACCCTCCAATAGACGATGTCGCCAACGCTTGGGCTACGTCGGTGTCCTCCCGCTCCGTCACATATCGCCAGGCCATGTTCTTGTGCTTGGTCTTCGAGATCACTGGTGCCATGACTGTCGGTGCTCGCACTGCCTCTACGATTAAGAACGGAATGTTAGTGTTCAATTATAACAAATAGCCAAGAGAACCTTAGTTAACAGCAAACAGTATCCCCATCGCTGCATTCAACGGCAACGCTGGTGTCCAGTTGTTGGCTTTCGCCTGCGCTTCCGCTGGTGCCGCCATCTGGGTTATGTGGTGTACTCGCAACTCCGCTCACGTTTCCTCGACATACTCCCTGGTCTCTTCCATCGCTGGTGTTGGTGTCGCCGCTGTTGGTGCTAAGAACGTCCAGTGGGGATGGAGTGCCGGGTCCGGTCTCGGTGCCATCTTTGCTGGTCTCTGCATGGCCCCAATCGCATCTGGAGTCTTTGCTTCGGTCATCTTCATGCTCATTAAGACGGTTGTTCACACCCGCAAGGACCCCGTCAAGTGGGCTGTCTTCACCTCGCCTTTCTTCTTCCTGATCGCCGGTACCATTTGCACGCTCTCCGTCGTCTACAAGGGATCCCCCAACCTTGGTCTCGACAAGAAGCCCGCTTGGTACATCGTCAGTGTCACCCTCGGTGTTGGCTTCGGTCTTTTCATCCTCGCCAGCTTGTTCTTCGTCCCATACGTCCACTGCAAGGTCATCAAGAAGGATTACACCCTCAAGCTCATCGATATCTGGCAAGGACCTGCCCTGTTCCACCGCGTTCCCCCGGCAGATGCCACCGAGGCTCGCGTTCCCAACTACGCCGTCATCCAGCACGACGATGATGAGCAAGACTCCGGAGATCTCAAGGTTCCAGGCCAAGAGCCCACCAAGGACCTCGACGTCATTGAGACCACCCCTGCTGGCAGCGAGAGAGACGTCTCTAACGAGAAGAGCGCACCCGCCCCCAAGACCCTCGCCGAGCTGGAAGACGAGTCCGCCGGCATCAACGCCCAAGCCCACTACCGCCTCCTCCTCGCCCGCGCCGAGGCCAAGCACCACGCCATGCTCCGCACCAAGAGAGGACCTATCGGATGGGCCATGCGCACTCTTCACAACCACCCCATGGGTAGCGGTGAGATCTACGAGCGCCACAACCTGATTGCCTTCTTTGTCCGCCTCCCCGCCCACGTCGTCTGCGCCCTCCTCTACGGTGTCTACTACGACATCCACGGCTCCCAGATCGGTATCCTCGGCACCCCCGAGGGCCGCCGCATGGCCGTCGTCTACGAGCACGCCACCAAGTACCAGAACGAGGTCGAGTACCTCTACTCCTTCGTCCAGATTATCACCGCCTGTACCGCGTCCTTTGCTCACGGTGCCAACGATGTCGGTAACGCTGTCGGTGTCTGGGCTGGTATGTACGGTGCTTGGCAATCCGGCCAGACTGTCAAGTCTAAGGAGGATGTTCCCCCGTGGCAGATCGCCGTCATGGCCGTCACCATCTGTGTTGGTTTCATCACCTACGGTTACAACATCATGAAGGTCATGGGTAACAAGCTCACCTACCACTCCCCCTCGCGTGGTTCGTCCATGGAGATGGGCGCCGCCATCACCACCCTCATCTTCTCCCAGTACAAGCTCCCCGTCTCGACCTCCATGTGCATCACTGGTGCCACTGTCGGTGTCGGGCTCTGCAACGGTACCTTCAAGGCTGTCAACTGGCAGCGTGTTGGTCTCCTGTTCTTCTCCTGGGTCGCCACTATCCCGATTGCGGGTCTGATCGGTGGTGGTCTTATGGCCCTTGCCCTTAACGCTCCTAGCTACAATTGATCTGCGCCTGGTCTTTAATTGAGACGGGGATTTCGATGGGGTTTCGGGTGTTTTGGGGAGGGATCGCGATGATGTCGGTCACAATTTGCACTCCTTGGAACTTTATTTTTATAGTCATAATTGTACTTTATTATTATTAGCACACAAATCACAGTGCCATTTCCACTATACTTTGCCCCATGCTTGTGACTATAGTGCTGAATGCGACGAAAATGTTGAGACTATAGAGGACGCTAAAAAATCTAGAGGACGCTAAAGACTGTAAAAGACGCTGAGCGGGCAGTGGACAAGGTCCCTATTAGTGAACAAGCCCCAGCTCCATCTCCAAATAACATCCCCCTACCACCCTATGCAAAGGTCCTGAAACCTGTCGCGTCGCTGATCAAACACCAGCCCAAGGCGCGTGAAATTTATCTCTTGGAATTCGAGAACTCTTCACGTCCGTAGCTGTCAACATAAGAGTTTGGTTTACGACAGCGAGGATGCCGAGTGGATGCGGATCAAGGAGAAACGGGAAGTGACGACTATGATTCGGCGCCAACATGAGGTGAACCCATGTGCGAAAAGAATGCGAGGGCGAAATCCCAAACTACACACACGTCAGCTTCCACTGCCCCCCCTTCTCCCTTTGCCGTCACTGCTCTCTCCCACTGTCACCACTCTCTCCCACCATCACCGCTCCCTCCCCGTCACCACTCTCTCTCACTACTATCACACCAACCCTGCCACTCAAAAATCATGTCCGCCTCCAGTGACCAGCACGTCTTCTTCAATAAGTCGGATAAGAAACCTCTCAACCAGCCCAGTATGGGTTTATTGAGTATGTTGTTTTTGTCGATCTATGAATTTCACGGCTTCGGGTCCGGTGGGTTTTATCTTAGGATGAGGTTGTCGAACTGAGACGTATACTAAATAAAGGCTTGAGGTGGAAGTTGGGTGTAAGAGTAAGAAAGTGGATTTCAATTTCTTGACGAAAGTTGTAATAGTAGGTGGGAGGCATTGCTGAATCCTCCCAACTAAGAAATATCACTTATCCAACTCAACTCTATGACCACACCTCCACAGCTACATATATACGATCATTGATATATATAATACACTAGTATAAGGTATAATTATAAAATCTTCTTAGTATGATTTTATTTGACGTCGTGGTTGTAGAGTTGTGATTGAAAAAGTTATATTTGTGGCGGGGTGGGTGGGAATTAGTGAAGCCACCTACCTACTCTTAGAATATCCCCATTGATATCAATATCCCTAAGATACAAGATGTATAAACTGGGTATACTATTAATATGGACTAGACTGGAGTTACTATGTTTAAAGATGACTACTTTGCGTCTAGTAGGAGAACATACACAAAGACCTTAAATTGATAAGAGAAAATAAGTTTTATAGAATATTCTCGTAAATATTAATATCCCCAAGCCTTAAGATGTTAAAACTGAATAATATCAATACAGACTAAAGTATAGTACTATATTCCAGGACGACTGGTTTGCGTGAAGTAAGAGGGCATGTCATATACAAATATTTTCAAATTTATAATCGGAAAATAATAACTTCAAGGACCATTTATATATCCCAAACTCCCTCCAGTCCACCTAACCCCCCCCCGTTGTCCTCTTTACCCCCCCATATCTCCCCAACGAATGACCTTCTCCCTTCTTTCCCGAATATAAATATAAGAAATAAAATAGATCCTATTTGTGTATCCCCATCCGTCCCAACCTAAGAATATAAAACAACAGAAACAGAAAGCAAGAAATAAAAAAAAACACGCGAAAATGTTAGGGTCCAGCCCATCCAGCCCATCCTGCCTGTCTGTAACTGCTCTGCCCTCTCCTGTCCTGCTGTCCTGCCTATACCATCCCGTCCCATCCTGCCTGTGCTGTCCTTCCCGTCACATAACGTCATATCCTGCCTATACCATCCCGTCCGTCCCGTCCCGATGATCCCCATTTCACCACCTCCTCCACGGCCCAGCCGCTCTACGCACTGACCACCCCCCCCCCCACACCCCCCCCCCCCCCCCCCCCCAACTTCCCCACTTCCCTCTATTCTCCCTCGCGCCTCGACTCTGCTCTGCCGCGTATACCATCACCACCCCGCGGCGCCTCCTCTGCCTCCAAGCTCCCTCATGTCATCGCAGCATCGAAATCTTCAACTAGCACACAACACACCAACGCTTATTCAGGGAGGGGTATGCATCACAATCACATCACACATCACCTGGCCGCACAACACAACACAACACACAAAACTCAACAAGGCCAAGACCAAGACCAAGACTAAGAGAGACTGAGGGAGAGAATAAAGGGCGCCCAATGCATTCATATCAGCACCGAACACCACCAATATTTAAAAGGGTTTTAAAGGTAAAAAAAAAAAAGGGGGTAGTAAGTAGTAGCATAGAATGCGCGAGCGGATGCCAGTCTAAAAGTTCGTTCCCTTTCCCATTCCCATTCCCTCCCATCCGTGCCTTCCCTCCTTCCTTTCCCAGTCCCATCCCATCCTTCCCATCCTTCCATTCCCAAAAAAACAAACCCCTCCGAAAAAAAAAAGCAAAAGACAATTTACGCAAAACCCCCAACACAACATAACAAAAACAAGACAGCAGAGAGACGACACAAACAGCAAAAACAACAAGACAAGCGAGACAAGAGAGTAGTAGTAGGAGCAGGATAGAAAAATAACAGTTTGTGACAAGTAAAAACGAGACATTTGACAGAATAGACATTTGAGGATATGATGCAAGTCGAATTTCGATTAACCCCCCTCCCTCCATTCCCTTCCAATACCATCCCTTCCCTGACCCTGACCCTGACCCCCCTTTCCAGTCCCTTGCGTCCCGTTGTCCCGCTGATATCCCTCCACACCTAATCCCCTGAACGCAGACGGGGTATGATAAGAGAGATACAACAACAACGCCATAACCCAGCGGTCGACGTGATGGTTTCCCTTCCTCCTCATCCTTCACCCCCCCCTTCCCTCCACTTCCTCGAACAAAACAAAAAAAACAAGATTATCTCAAACACAAAAAATTGTTATAATTCCTCCATCCACTCCAACACCTCTCTCTCTCTCTCGAAAAAAAAAACAGTCCAAAGCAAAAACAGCAGTAAGTTAAGGTTACGAAGCAGGCAGCAGTAGTAGTAGTAGTAGTGGCAAGACAAATTTTTCTTTCCCCCCCTCTCCCAAGAAAAAAAAAAGATGGGCGGTGTGTGATTTCGTCAACGGTTCGTTTCGTCGTAAAAAGGGGAGGTTTTGAGGTGGTTTAGGAGTTTGGTATGTAGGGGCTGTAGAAGTGGTGTACTGTGGGGGATGTGATGACTGAGTAGATGACAAGATGGGTGGGCGGATGTGGAGGGTGGAGGCACGCAACGACGAGTCCCAGACCCTTCGAACGTACGATGCAACACCCACCCACACACAACACACGGTTGAAACCGAACCTCACCCAACCCCACCCATCTAGCCATCCTCATCAACATCCTCCTCCTCCTCATCATCATCCTCGCTCGCCGCCCTCGCCTTAACGCGTTTACTCGGCGTCGCTTCCTCCCCATCCTCCGCCTTCCTCTTCCCTCCCGACATCGGCGCATTCGCATTCGGCGGCACCGCTCCCGCCCCAGGCGCGCCCGCACTCCCCTGCGTCGATGCACTCCCCTGCTTCGCCGGCGTCGCCGTAGCAGGCACCGCCTCCGCACCCCCCTCCTCGCCCTCCGCCTGCTTGCGCTCAATCTCCGCCACCTCGTCGGCGGTAAGGAAGCGTCCCCCCGGACCGCGCGGCCGGCGCATCGCGTGGTTATGTCGCGACTCGTGGAGATACGGTTTCCTCCCCTTCGAAGTGAGGCGGAGAGCCTCCTCGAGGCGCTGGCGCGCGACGCGCCGTTTCAGGATACGGTGGAATTGCTTCGCGTTGACGTACAGCGGGCTCTCTTCTGCGCCCGCGCCGGCGACGAGCTCGGGCGACTGCGGGTGCTGCGGTGCTTGTGCGGGCATCGGTGGTGCGGCGGGGCGCGCGACGTGATTGAGTGGTTGTGCTGGGGCCCCGGGGGAGCCGAGTTGGGTGCTTACGCGGCGCGGGTGGCCGAGTTGGTTTGTGAGTTGGTGTGGCGAGCGCGGGCGGCGCGCGGCGTCTTTCTTGAGGTTGAGGCCGCCCATGCGCGGGGAGGTATTCGGGAGGCTCGGATCAGATGATAGGAATGGGTAGCCTTGGCCTGAGGCCGCGGCGGTGGCTGCCATGGCGGCGGCTTGTGTCGAGATGCCGCCGGGCATCCCGTAGTGCATGCCCTGCGGCTGGACGCCGTAGGGGGGTTGGTTGTACATCTGCTGGTGCACGGGGTGGCCCTGGCCCTGCGCGCCTTGCTGTTGCGACGGCAGTATGGGGGATGTCTGGCCGTGGAGCGCGTGTTGTTGTTGGTGCAGCGGCTGGTTTGTCGGCGACGTGAGGGGTGCGCCCGGCCCCGGCAGCTGCCCGGAGTTGGGGTATGGGTTCTGTAGGTGGCCCTGGCTCTGAGGGTGGTGGCCTTGCGGCTGTTGCTGGTATTGCGCGTACTCCATCATTGGGACTACGGCGTGTCTAGGTAATTGTTCGCGGCGGCGAGCTGGGCTGCCTGGCGGCGGTCGCGCGTCGGATTCGGCGCGTCGGGATGCGTCGTGTAGCTCGTCGTCGGAGCTCTCTCGTTCTCACTCACTCTCGGCGCGCGGTTTGTTCGTGGGTGGTTGGTGGTGGGGGATGTGGGAAGTGACGTGTTGGCGGACTCGAGTCAGTCGCCCCGTCGTCCCGTCGCGTGTTTGGCGCGGAGATTGCGCAAAGAGCGTCGCGGGTATTGAAAGATTATACTGGCGAGCTGAAGCTGCGAAATTGGACGAACGATGATGTCGATGGAGATATGACGATAAGGCAATGGGTTGCGTGCGTGGGTGGGATTTCAGGCGACGCGGTCGGTCTTTGTTTGGCGCAGAGTGGCTGGGCGGAGACTAATGGCGAGGCCGAGTACTTTAATCTGATATGCTGGATGCGTTGGCAAGCGATGTGGTAGGGTGTACACCGTGGTCGAGGGCAGCCCCGGCATATGCAGGCTGAGGTCGGTAGGGCTTGCAAGCTGCTTGCCCAGGTTAGGCTGGACTGCAGGTGCAGGTTTTGGCGTAGTATTTTGTATTTTTGGAGGTTGGTATGTGTTGGTGGGGATTGAACACGTGAAGTAAGGTGATGTAGTGTGAGTAGAGTTGGTGTTGTATGTATGTATTTGAGGTGGTGAGGTAAGGCAAGTTAAGTAAGTTTAGTCAAACTTAAGTCGACTTCGAGTAACTCAAAGTAAGTAAAATTCGAGAAAGTAACTTGGAGAAAGAGTAACCAAAGGTAACTCAGAGGTGAGATATTTGGGTATTTTTGGGGGGGAGGGTGGCTGGTGGTGGTGGTACTCTTCGTACTTCTCGTACAGTACACCTCTGATCGTAGCCTGGAATGGATCCCAAGAGCGAAAGAGAGGAGATGAGCTTGCGCCGAGCGGAGAAAAGCGACGACGAGGCGGGCGCTTATGGTCGAGAGATGGGCGGTAGGTACGGTAATAGTACGGTAATGTACAATGGTCAAGTGTACTTGTGAAGTTGGTAAGACGCAGCAGGTATGCAGGCAGGCGGTAGTCGTTGGGCGGTAGAGTGGACGTTCCGGGTAAGAGAGAGAGAGAGAGAGAGCTACTCGAAAGGAATAGCCAGCAGCCAGGGCGTTTGTTTCGAGCTATTCGGGGTACCTGTCTGTGCAGATTGGGATCTTGAGCTTGTTGGATCGCAGCTTCCGACCGCGCGCTTTCTCTTCCAATAAGTGATGCTGGTGGTGAATATAGCTTGGAGCGATCTGATCGGGATCTGATTTGATCGTTGAGGAGGCTCCTCGTGCGGTGAGTGGGCGAGCGTGTGTGGTGGAGGGTCCTTCCTTGGGTCTTGGTTTCGGCCGCAGCGGGTTTTGGGGGTCTGTCTCTCTGTTCCTTTCTCTGCTCCCAGGATTCGTTCTGGGATTCTTTTTTTGGGGGTATATTATTCGGTGAAATAGCGGACAATGGTTGGACGATATGTATTTCGCGGTGTTTTGGGGGTGTTTTGGAGGGTTTTGGGGGGGGGAGAATAATTGGAAAATAGGGAAATTGTGTGGAATGGAAGGTTTTGGTTGGAGGAGAAGAGAAAGTGGGAAGAAATTGACTGTTATGAGTGGTTATGAGTGGTTGCGAATGGAAGTGCGTCAGAGCGAATGGGACTAGAGGAAAAGAGGGCTAATGGGGACTAAATTTTGCTGAGCTAGCGGGAGTTTTAGTTGGGTTAGTAAGTTAGTGGAAAAGTACATGGAGGTAGTATATAGCTGTGGTGCATTGACAAAGTATCTTTCCTCTAACCTGACCTCTGTTGGCTGGTAGTAGCCGTAGTAGGGTAAGTGTAGTAGCATTGTGGTTTGTTGGCAGATTGTTGGCTGAGAGGGGGGGGGTGTGTGTGTGTGGGTGGGTGGGTGGGTGTGTGTGTGTAATCCACTTTTACAGTAATCCTCTTACCTCTCTCTCTCTCTCTCTCTCTCTCTCTCTCTCTTCCTCTCTCTCTCTTCCTCTCTCTCTTCCTCGTTCTCTCCATGGTAAGGCGAAGGACAAGGCGATGAATACGTACTAGTACATCAACAAAATACGTACAGTACATCGACCAGAAGGAGACAAAGATGCAAGATGCTCGTTATCTTCGTCACAAGCGACAACGTGACCTACCCCGTGACTGCCACAGTCCCAGTTCAGTCCAGCTCAAGTCTCAATCTCTCTCCGAGTTTAAGACCAAGCTGGAGTGGAACTTGAGCTGCGATATCGAGTTGATCTGGAACAGGCTCGTGTGAGGTGAGCTGAAGCTTGCTGCGAGCTCAAACAGACCGAGAGCGTGTTTGTACTACACCCACGCATCTCAGCCCAGCACGTATTTTGTCTGTCGTACAGTACTCTCTCTATATCATCAATATCATCATGCCTTAATTAATCCCCTTTATCCCTCCTATGCGCAACCACACACCCTCCTCGTTTCATCTTTCCTGCTCCCCTCTGAGTAATCAACCAGGTAGCCAGGCCCGGGGTGTGTTTAGCCACCACCACGTTACCACCCACACCATAATCCAAGAATTCACGAGACGAAAAAGAAGACCAGACCAGGCAGGCACTTCGTTCGAGTTTCCTCTTCCAGCCCAAGCTAGCCTCGTATTATAACCTGCTCAAGCCCCCCATAACCCCGACAACGACGCGACGCGTGACTTACTTGTTCCTTCCTTCCTTCCCTTCCCTTGCCTTCCCTTCCGGCGGTTGACGTCGGAAATAAGGTTACCCTCCGTCTCTAACTCATCTCTTGGGGGAAGACGGGAAGGATCAATCAATCACTGTATTCGTGGCCTGGGGGATCCCCGTCTGCAATCACCGCAAATGGCTGAACTGGGCTGAGCTGAGCGGGAGATTAACCACTACTACTACCGTCACTACCACTAACACCGGTGTCGCTGTCTCTGTCACTGTCTGTCTGTCTGTCTTGTCTGTCTTGTCTGTCCTCGAGACAAGGCTGCCGTAGCACAGTTCCAGCCAATTTACCCAACGCGGCTTCATCCTCGTCATCCTGCCCGAGCTCTCTCACTCCCCTCCCCTCCCCTCCCCTCCCTCCTCGACGACTACTGTAGAACAACAGCCACAGCCACCGGGACTTGGGGATGAGACTGGCGACATCACAAAATGCCGTCATATCCCATATCCCTTCCACATTCAATCCCGAAAAATCAGTTTAATCCCCGACGCCCTGTCCGGCTGGGCGTGGATGGATGGATGGATGGGCTGGGCCCCGACCACACCACACCACCACACCACCACACTCCACCACCAGCTCGGGCCTCTCGCAACCCTCTCGCTCACCGTCCTGCATCTGTCAGTTCAGTCAGTCAGTTAGTCAGGCAAAAAGTCGGTGTATTGACCGCAACAACTGCACCGCCTGGTGTGCTGAGCTGTTCGCTTTCTTCGTCCCGGGCCGTGCTGTGATGTGATGATGTACACGCGAGATATGTACCTACGCCACACACACACGCACGTAGGCGCTGGCTAGGCGGGCAGCGTGTGCACGGGCGGTATGTGTATGTATCTTTGGGGGGAGATATCACATCGCTTCACATCCATCTCCACGCATCCACCGACCGACTGACCTGATTGTACATAGTTTGGACCCTGGGATGTGTGTGATGGGATGGTTTGATCTGCAGCGCGAGTCGAACAGCGGCGGTTCGGTGCGGACGAGATGGGGCGATACTCTTGACAAACAAAAAATGTAGGTTACGCCGGAGGAATATACTCAAATCCTGATGGGCCGTTTGCGGAAATCCCAGGGAGGTTTTTTTAGTAAGGCGACGGCATGGGGTATGGGGTATGGGTATGCAAGAACACCACAGCGGGAGAAACGCGACGACGGAGATGGAGACGGAGGAGAGAGACGCCACTCTTTGTGTTACAGGACGTGTCTCTTCTTTTCTTTTTTTCTTTTTATTTTATTTTATTTTATTTTATTTTATGCCCATCCCATCGTCCATCACCCATCCCCAGTGCCCATCCCCAGTTGCCCCCATGCCACTCTTCTCTGGTGTAGGCGATACACGAGTATCTTTGCCCAGGATGGAGCTTGTGCTGGTCTGGAGGAGGAGGAGGAGGCGAAAAAGAAACAAGCCACCGACCGACCGACGGCCCCAGCTCCAGCTCCATCCAGCTCATCTCCGCGATTTTAAGTGTCGTTCATCTCCATCCCCCATCCTTCCTTCACCGGTGGATGAGCCGTCCCCGTGCACATCCATCCCCGTGACACACACCCCCGTCCTGTCCCCGTCGAAGTCACGTCACATACTGCCTCCCCCTTCCCTCCGCATCTCCCTAAAAAGGAAATAAAAAAATACGGAAAATAAAATCGGAAAATACCTGTATTTTCGTGTATTTCCTTTTTTCTAACTGGTCCACACACCACCCTTTTTACGCGCCGAGGGGGAGCAAATCACAATCATCCCTGGGACCTTTTACGCCTCGAATTTCGCAACCCTGCACGGATACATACAGTACCCCCAAACAGCACACCGCCCAATCACGCAGCCTGGATGGGGAAGAGCTGTGCTGTGATGGGAGTCGATCCTATACACGCTGACTGGCTGCTCCGTCACCGTACCCACCTATCCCCATCCACCTCGGTCAGTCAGTCAGTCAGTCAGTCAGTCAGCTTTCGCTTCGTGGGGGTGGGAGATGATCCGGATGGGTTTGGTTCGTTCCTTGACTACTTTGTTGCTCTACGTATTTGGCGCCAAGGATAGAGGCGGAATGTACGTGAACGACGACGCGATGGGGAGAACAGGTGATTGAAGTGCACGTGCGTAGCGCGTATCTCCTCCGGGTTTGGAGAGGATAGGAGGATGGGGATTGGGAGACGTCACGCGTAGCCGCTTAATTGGATGCGCGACGCCGCTGTGGCGATGGATGCGCGAGGAAGAGGACCGACTTGAATGATAGTGACGACGCGCCCGGCGATCCAGTGACGCTGCCTCGACTAGAGTCCAGTTACCTCTCTCTCTCTCTCCTCGGAGACTCTCTCTGATGCTGATCCAGTGACCTGCCTTCCACGTACATCCAGTTCCACCCTCTCGCGCTCTCTACACACATGACTTCCATCCCATCCAATCCGTCTCCTACTGCCAATCCCACAATAACCAATCTCTATCCGCCCTCCCCCCCCAAGCCACTACACCACCTACCGCTACGCACCGCACCGCGCCGCACCGCCCGCGTGAGACAGCACTACTAACACTACTACATGTATCACTCTTTCCGCCTCCACCACCAGCGCCGCCGCCGCTGTTGGCGCCGAACGAAGCGAGATCACTGGTGGGGGCGAAGGGTCTTGTCTCGCCCCAGCTGTCGTCTGGTAACTCTAGTCTACTCCTCTGTCTCTCGAAGATGGGCAGGTGATCGGGCCAAGGGGGGTGGGGGGGGGGGGCGAGGTGTGTTTACAACGCGTTGTCGGAGTCGTCTGAGTCGCGGGGTCCAAACTTCTAGAGGAAGCGGGAGGGAACAACACGGGCAAGATGGGTTGATGTGAAGGCCCGCATCTTCGTCTGCCAGGCGAGGCGAACCGGGGCCGCGAGACGAGACGAGGCTGAGACGTTGTTTGGGGGGGGGGGGAGGGGGGTGCATATCACTGAGTTTAGATCGTAGGGCTTTGAATAGAAGAGTGCATATAGGTGTACTCCGTATATCCTCAGCATCCTCCCATCCCCATCCCGCTCCTCCCAGAAATAACCCACACCAGTCCGCCTCACCCTCACCCTCACCCTCACCCTCACCCCTCACCCTCCGTGCGCCTCCCCAAACCCAGACCCAAACCCAAACCCAACCCACCCCCGCCCAACTACCCCAAAACCCAATGAACCGTCCTCCCTCCCCATCCCAGCTCAATATCACATACATCAGGCACCGACGAGTCCTGCGAGCCAATCCGAGAGTGTGGATGAGCCAAGACTACAGTTCGTGGTTGTGGTTGGGTGGAGGGTGTACAGGAGGCCGCATGAGGTTTTTATCACGTGAGAGGGGGTGGGAGCCAATGGGTTTAGCAGGTGAGAAAACGGGGTGGAAGAGTGAGGGAGAGGGGGGGAAGGGGTGAAGGGGGGAAGAAGGAAGGGGGGGAGGGGGGTTGGGAAGGGAGGGAGGGAAAAGGGGGGATGGGGGCGGGACGGGACGATGAACTGGTGGTGGTGGTTTACTAAGGTGGGAGTTGCGTTACTGAACAAACTGCGAGGGAACGGCGATGATGGGTACGCGTGTGTGTGTGTGTGCATTCATTACAGCTAGATACAGCTATTACTCCTCCCCTTCAGTATTCACCCCTTCCTTCCCCTTCCCCTTCCTCGTCGCATCACACACTTCCACTTCCACTTCTCTCCCCTTTCCCCCTTTCACCCCCCCCCACCAAATCCCCTTTTCACCACCCCCAACCAACCCCCACACCCCACCATAAACACCGAGACCCAAAAAAAAAGAACCCAAATATTGAGGTCTAATGCTTTTTATACCCCCCGCCGTACACCACCCATCCATTCTCGCTTCATTCGGCAAGTTTCATATACAGAGTAAGTAAGAAGAAAGAAGTTGTAAGTTA
>KV459463.1:0-74433 GCA_001662645.1 Pseudogymnoascus sp. 03VT05
CTTAATTCCTACCTTTACTTCTCCTTATACCTCCCTATACCTCCTAATACATCCCTAACCATGTGATTTGCTACTAGCTATTTAGTAAGCTCTCTTCTCCTACTTTATAGTAATCATTATAGTAACTAGGAAACAGAAGAATGGACAAAAGCAGCTTAGAGTTTAACCCTAGGTCTCTATAGCGTTAACACACCTCTAATCCTTCCCTAAATCACTATAGTTATAGTTGTAATTAATAATACCAACCTTCTCTAGCTTAGCTAGAAACACTAGTTTGCTAAAGCTAACGACTCTAGCTCTAGACTCTAAATACATAATCTAACAAGAAGAAGAAGAAAGGCCTAATCCTATCATTCCTTCCTAGCTAGAAGTTTAGTCTAAAAGAACTACCTAAAATGCTGTCTCTTGCTTAGAAAGCCCTATAGAAAGCACCCTTAAAGACTAGACTAAAGACTAGAACTAAGGGACTACTCCTAAAGCTAAAACGTTACTAGAAACTAGGTAGTAAGCTAATTACTATAATGATTACTATAGACCTTCCTACTAACCTTAAATAGTTGTTATGCTTTGTGAAATCAAGTAGTATTAAAAGTTAGTAGAACCACTTATTCTACGTGCACTGTTCATTCGCCTCATTAAGGGAATAATAGAAGATATTAAGCTAGGTTATCAACTTTAAGCATCTATAGTCTCTACGCTCTAGGAGGCAGCTAAGACAACACTTGTAAAGGAGTTTAAGAGTAAGTGAACCTACAGCTCTATAGTAAGCATTATAGTAACTACCAAACCAGTAACTTAGTTAGCAGCAATTCATGCGAAGCAGGTTATAATCCAGCAGAAGGATATGAAGTTGGTTTAGGCAATGCGTCTCCATATGACTAGGTTTGCCTTTCCTGGCAATAAAGTCTAAGCAAGCAAAGTAGATAGATGGTAATAACCTAATGAAACTATTCTACTAAAGCTACTATATAGTAATATTCATAGTAACCGTTGCTTCTATAGTATGGTGAAATTGTAGATATTCTCAAGCTATCTATCACGTGCCTTATACACGTGACTGTGATCGGTCTGCTAAGGAACCGTTGGGGGACTGCACTGGTCTGGTCAGTTTTTCCTGATTTTCCAGACTAGACTGTGGTCTGGTCTGGAAATGTTCCGAACTAACGGTTCTGAACCAACGGTCCCCCATGACGCACACTAGTATACGGTACGGGATTACAGTCATATACAGTATTACGGGAATACTATTTACCACACTAAGTACAACCTGGGCCTAGCGAGGTAACAATAGGATTCTGCTTAAGTTAGAGATAGAAGACCAGTAATTAGGGGGAAAAAACCAGCTACTTACCCATGCCTCAAATTGAGCCTCTGTCATTCTAAAATAATCCTTGATATCAGTGCAATTTAAGTCGTACGACTGTTAGACCCACCCACTGCAATCAGATGTTGTCCTAGGGGCAGCTGTACTAGGAGGAGACACCAGGTATGCTCCTGCTAGGCAGAGAGCAAGAGCAGAGAAAATCAGGTGGAAGAGCTTCATTATCTTGGTAGGTGAGACACCAAGAGAGCGTTATGGGGTATCTGCTGAACGACGAGTATTCAAGAACTAGACCAGTTCATAAGAAAAGTAAACCGGGATATTCCTGAGAAAAAATCCAGTCAAAAATCGTCGTTGTTGCCTGTGCTCGGATATGTAGTAGATTAAATGTTTGCGAGCTGACTTCAACCATTTATAACAACGTCGTTAAATTTTAGTGCCAACACGTACGTACTACAATCAATATTAACTAAGTATTGCATTATTCCCTCATCGCTATCAACATCTCGGAATCAAGGGAACTACAAGAGACGCTTTCGTGTGCTCTGTAATTAGCCAGTTGTGACAGAAACGGTTCGTGTAGTGGTGCGACGAATCAACCCCCAAATTGTTGTATTTGGCGAATCGGAAGGTCCTGCCCTGTCAGTAACAGCGTAGTAACTTTAGTCACATTGCGGATAGCTTGACTATCAAATACTTTGTATGCAGCTACAGCGTACCTATGCATCTCTGCATCTCACGTGCACAGATCCTAGACAGGCCTTGGATTTAACAGCGAAAATTACATTACTATATAACTAACGTATTTCCTAGGCGAGTCGCCCACCAAAACACCAAAACGCGTCAACCTATCTATAATTAACAATGCCACAACCAACACAAGCCTAATCCTCTAATTAAGAGGGTAGAATACTATTAGCTATCCATGCAATTAAGCAAGGCCAATTTCAAAGCGTTCGAGCAGCTACAGTATCATACGATATCCCCTAAACAACCTTACGCGATTAGATTCACAGCATGACTTCTCGACGCGATTCTACCCCTAACTTTTGAAGATTAACTCTATACGAAGAGTCAGCTCTTGTTTAGTATATTCTTAACCTAGATTTACGTGGATTTCCGTCCTAGCTACAAGCTGTGTAAGAAATGGCAGATCTACTACTCTCTAAACGAGACGTAAGCCCTGTTAGGAAGAACTAGACTATAAGCTTCATAACGCGTTGTATGGAACTTAAAGTAAAGTTTAGTTAAAAGTACAACTATAAATAAGCAAAATGTAAAGATCCTAAGATAATTAAAGGGTGGTTCTCTCTTGTACAAAACATAGTTGCAAAATACAGAATCTTAGAGTAGGATATCTATAACTTTAATAAAGCAGGTTTTATAATAGGAGTTATTACTACTACAAAGGTAGTCATAAGCTTAGAAGCAAAGAGCTGTCTAAAGGCTATATAGCTAGGGAATAGAGAGTAGGTGTTAATTATCTAAGGTGTTAACTTATATAGATAGGCACTCCTACTGTTTATCATTTTTAAGGCGTAGAATCACCTCTCTGCTTAGTATTAGGACTTAGGATTACTAGACAATTAGGTGATTATGCTTAGTAAGAATAGGTAGACTTAAAATTTAATTAGGTATAAGTGGATTTAACACTTTAATTAACATATAAATGCTTATATAATTAGAACCTATCGCCTTCTTATTCTTAATAGGCATAAGAGCCACATCTCTGCTTAATTTCAACACTACTATATAGAACGGAAGATAATCACCCTTTATATGCTACTATACTCCTTATATATCCTTTAGCTACTTAATGTTAACTGCTTTGCTCTACTAAAGCTTTCGTATAGACGTTAGATTAAAACCTTTATATAGAACAGGATAAATCATATCATAAAGCTTAAGTTTCTCTCTACATTTAAAGAAGCATTTAAAGCTACGTTTATAGAGCAGAACATTAAGAGTGGGTTCTAAGCAACAGGACTAGTTCTATATAAGCTGCAGAATGTCCTCTCTCACTTAAATCTACACTTAAGAACTCTAACTCCTCCTATAGTTAAGAGTGACAATTAGACTTTAAAGACCCCTTAAACTATAAGGGAGCTTAATTTTCAAATAGAGTATATTAAGAACTGTATCATGCAACACTAGAACAGCTCTCCTACCTTAATTAATGATGCACTAACTAGCTTATAAAGGGAGCTTAGGTTATAATGCATTCTACTGTTCTACTTAAGGCAGAAGTTAAGGCTCTATAAGCAGTAAATGAACAGAAAAAGAGGAGGGAAAGGAAGCGTAAGAGGCGTATAATGTAAGGGGGTAGTCTCTCTATACAAGAGGGAGAGGATATCCTTCATAGTGCTGAAGTTGATGCTTAGGTCCATACAGAGGTGGCAAGTGAGGGTAGTTAGCAGGTGGGCTCTAAGGGCTGACCGAAGCGCTGTGGCATATGTGGTATTATGGGCCATAATTCCCGTACTTGCGAGAGGCGCCAGGAATCAATTACGATTGAATAAGGGTCATTATGTAAGGTGGTGGTGGTGTAGTAGTAGGAATAGTCAATTTTTGGTGTTTTGGTGGGCGACTCGCCCGGGAAATACGTTAACACATTTTATCGCAGCTTTAGATAATCCGCGCACCGTGATTGGCGGCTACAGTTGATGCTAAGCGAGCTTGGTTTACGGAGCGGTACGGCCCTACTCATTGATAATTGTAGGAGTGGGGCGTTCAAGACAGGGTTTTAAGCGATCCGGGTGCCACAGTAGACACTGTGTGGGATTAGTTGCCGCGGGGGCGGGTTGTTGAACTTAATCCAAGCGTTCTGTCAAGTGTAGCTGGTTGTACGGAGACTAAGCTTCACAGCGTGATAGCTTCAAAGGGCAGGGGCTGCCGGAACCATCGGCTAGCTGACAGATTTTTTTTTCTGGGCCTAATCCGGATGATAGTAGGCAAGTCGAATCGCAGTCTCTTTTTTGTACAGTAGAGTGACTTTAATGAAGGAAGACTGCGTTCATCACCTTGCATCTCGCACAAAGAAGGGCGCGACTTTGGCTATACAACTCTATGAAAATACGGAAAACAATGGTGTAGCGCCTTCAAAGGATTACGAATTTTGTAGATTATTTCAGATAGAGTAACAAGTGTTTCTATTATCCGGCGCACATGGTAGAGAAAGCGACGATACTCCTCTAAACACTCTGTCGAGGTTGCGCCCCTAGACCTATTCTGCAATATTCGGAATCCCCCCCCAGAACACGACGCCGGGTTTCCTTACCGAGCCCGCTGGAGTTTGCGGAGTGTTGCGCGCCAAGTACGAGGCGACGGCGAAAAAGTTGTATGACTCTGGGTTGTCGACGATGGGGCTTCTGTCCTTTGCATTCGGTAGGGTCGCGTTTCCGAAACTGTCTTTGACACCCACGCAAGATCACCCCGATTTAGCCAGCCTTGCGCCCGTCTGTGCGGTCGTGGTCCGTGCGAGACCTCTCCGAGCATATCGGTCTCTTTTCGTCCCGGATGATTTGAGACGGTGGTTGAGACGGTGGTTGAGACGGCGGGTAAAAGTTTGGGGCAGTGCTTTTGGTGCGGGGGGAGAACGGCGGCGGGGGTTTCAGTTTGGGCTTTGGAGGTGGCCGGGGCGGGGGGCGGGTGTGGAATGACGGAACAAGGGTCGGGATGGAAGGGGAGAGAGAGCGAGACGGCTCGGGGGCGGATAATCTAGTAAGAACAGGAAGAGAGAGGATTTCCATGTCAGTCACAGAAGTATCAACCATGGGCACAGGATAGAGAAGAACTACATCTAACACATAATAACATTCATTCATGTATTGCCGTCTACCCCTAAATAAATCTAACCCCCTACTCCTCCTCATCCTCCTCAGCGACCTCAGCCTCCTCCTCGGCCTCCTCCTCAAACGACGAACTCGGGACGTCGTACAGTCTCAGGATCTGCTTATTCGGGTCCTTGACGAGCACGTATTTACCCTCGGGCTGCGCCATGCACATGTCGACGATGGTGCGGACGATACCCCATCCGTTGGAGAGGGAGAGGTTCATCTGCGCCGCGAAGTCGCGGGGCTTCCAGCCGATGACGCCGAGGATCACGTGGCGGTCGTTGGACTTGGGGTTGGCACGGGAGACGAATCTGGGGAGTGTTAGTGGTGTGATCTGACGAATTGGGGGGGGTGGGGGGAAGGGTCAGGAAAGGGAGGATAGGGAATGGAAAACATACCCGAGCTTCATGACATCGGCGTTCGCGATGATGGACTGGACGGTCCAGCGAGCGAGCTTGCACGAGTTGTTCTTCATCTCGGTGGCGACAACGGCACCACGAGCCGAGACGAGCTTGGTGCGCCAGTCGAGGGCACCACCGCTTCCCTGGGCCTTGTGGTCGAACTCGTTGAGGGCCTTGACGGTGACGTACTGGTCCTCACCGCTGATAGCGTTCTTGGTAACGGCATCGAGCTCGGTACGGACAATCAGGTTGAGCGGCTCCTCGTCGGTGACGGCGAGGTCGAAGCGGCGGTACTTGTAGGCCTTGCTTGCGGGTGGGTCGGTCTCCTCGGCGGCGTTGTAGAAGGGGTTCTCGTTGGCCATGTCGGAGCGGTGTGCGTCATCCTCGATCATGGTCTGGTTCGCGAAGTTGTGGTTGATGTAGGTGGCCTCCTCGGCGAGCGCAGCAGGCTGGTTGATAGCGTCCTTGTTGCCCTCAGAAGCGTCCATCGGGGAGTCGGCGGCGTTCTCGTTGACGGAGACCATGTCCAGGGCAGCGTTGTCACGCTTGTCAAGGAAGATCTTGTTGCCTTGCCTGACGATCACGATGTCCCAGGGGTACACGGAGCGGGGTGCGCACATAAGCATGGAGAGCACGCTGTCGGTGGCAAAGATGGTGGCCTCGTCCCTCTCGGCGAGCTCTTGGATGACGGGATCGGAGGAAGTGGTGACGTTGTAGGAGGCGCGGTCGACGACGTTGAGCTTGCGCTCGTTGCTCTTCGTAGCAGGCTTGTCGAAGGAGCGGTCGTAGCGGTATACGAAACCGTAGCTGTCGACATCCTCACCCTCGTCGGTGTCGAGGTTCAGCTTAGTGAGACGGTTGAAGTCAATCTCCTCAAGCAGCTTCCAGTCAGGCTTGATGTTAACCGACGCATCGCGGTTGCGCTGCGGCTTATCGTAATCCTTCCAGCCGAATCTGCGGCCGCCACGAGCACCACCACGGCCTCCGCGAGCATCGTAGCCGCCACCGTATCCACCCTGTGCTCCTCCGCGTCCGTTGCTGACTCTCTGGAACTGGCCCCTGCCGCCTCTGGTGTCCCCGCGCCCGCCACGCTGTCCACGGCCACGGCCGAATCCGCCACCTCTTCCAAAACGGGTCTTGGCGGTATCGCGAGTGTTGCTGACGACGGAGAAAGAAGACTCGTCCTCGGCGAGCTGAACGGCGAAAAGCGACGAGGTTCCGGCACCGTAAACTTGCTGGTCTAGAACTTCTGTTAGCACAACTCAACTACGCCACCACCACCAACCGCGCCCGGGGTGGGGAACGGAGGCTTCATGTATCGGAAATATCGCACCTCTGTAGTTGCGGTTATATTGTTGCCTTCCACCTCTGCCATCTCTGCCATCCTTGCCCTCAGAGGTCCAATCGGCCATGCGCCCTAACTTGTCGCCCTTGGAGTATGGTGCGTATGGGACGCCATCGAGGGTGGTCTCAGTGGAGGTCGCTGGTCCCCAACCATCCGCAGATGGGAGAGCCGACACGATTTCTGCGAGTGATATTGGTGCCATATTTGCGCGACAGTTGTGTATGTGTCGAGCGATCGCGGTTCGGTCAGGAGTCTGAAGTTCTTTTGCTCGCGAATATTTGTCTAGGTGTGGGTTGGTGTTGAGTGGTGGGGCAGGCGAAATCTTGGCATTTGTCACGTGATCAATAGCTTGTGATTTATTTTGGTGGCATGATGGCGATTCCCACGAAAAATATATTGATGCCTATTCGTACTCGGTATATTGAAGGTAGCTAGCTATATTACGAACTAATAGAAATCCTTGGACTAAATTATATTTACTTATTTCATCAAATCAAGCAAACACGCAAGGCCATATTATAAGGCGTCAGTGTTCGGCGGGTATGTATCCGGGTAGTATCCGTGAAGCTCACGGGTATATACCCTACCCGGCGAAGATCTGACGGGTAGGGTAGGGTATATACCCGGATACATGAGGCTGAATATGGTATATAAAAATAGAATAGAGTATATAAAAATGCAGCTATTGATAATAATCTAACCCCTGATCCCCCGCCCCTATACTTCATCTGCCTCATCATCAGCATCATCACCGTCACTATCTGCCTCTTGTATCTGACCCCAATTCTGTAAGCAAAGTAAATATCTAATTGTTGGCGGTGATAACCTGTTCCGCTTCTTCGTAATAATATCACTTCCATTACTAAATACCCGCTCAGAAGCTGCAGAGGTTGCTGGAATTGCTAGATGATCTCGAGTAATACGGGCGATAACTGGATATTGGTATTGCTTTGCGCACTAATATTTAAGGATATCAGTGTGCTCACTAGGCTGTGGTTTGAGCATCCACCGCCTCCATTCTGGCTCTTGGAATGCTAAGCCCTCCGAAGCAAATAGATCTTCGTTAGAGTCAGGCTCCTGTTCTGCTTTACTTAGAGCACTGTCCGCAAGCGCTATCTCACGGGTAATACGCTCTATATTAATATAATACTCTCGCTTTTGATACGTTCAGCAAACCTCTTCGAATTGAGCTCTTGCCCGTAATCTTCGTGATTTGTCTATAGAATTCGGATATAGCTTTTTAAATACTATATGATTTATCCGTGGGTTGCAAATCATAGCAACTGCTGAGTGCTTGCATTGTAGATTCATTATAAGAGTATAATATGCATTGAGCTTTTAAAGCGCAGCTCTGTAAGCAAGTCTAATCGCAGAGCTATTACCAAGCTCTTCTTAGATTAAGGTAACCTTATTTATCATCTTTAAGTAAAGAGGGATCGTAAAGTTAAGGGTTAGAAACGAATTGCTCTGTAGCTGTCTTAACGGCTTTAGGAATACTAGGAATAATCGTTCGAGAGCTTTAATAATAGCCTAATCGTTAGTAGTTAATGATATATCCTTCATACTACTATTAAGCTTCTACGTAGAACACACTGCAGTAATTGGTACTTGGAGCTTTAAAGCAGTCTTGAGCATATAGTACGTTAAGTTCTAACGTACTAGCATATCAAGTGATAATTACTGTGGCTTCTGCCCTACAGCTTATATCTGCTTCTATAACGCATCCTTCTAAGCTTAACGGTTCTGAAACACATAAATATGCTGTTGTAGCTTTACAAGGGCTATTAATACGTCACTGTTAATACGCTGCGGTATCTAAGCAAGACCTTGCTCACACTAATATGCTTCTGTTTCTGTATCTAGGCTGGCTTTTAAGCTCTTAAGAGCAGCTTAGACTGCAATATTAATAATATGTGTAATACATTAGACGTCTCCTTCCTTTACTGTAAATTTCCAAGGCTGTTAAATAGTAGGCCAGCTCTCGCCAGCTAATTTCTCATATTCTGCAAGCATAACTGTATTCGTAGAGGCATTATCTCGTGTACAAGTAAAGATGGCGCCTATGATTTCCAAGCTATCTGTTACAGCTGCTAATTCCTAAGCGAGATATTCGCTGCTATGGATTAGTTCTTAAAGATATATTACGTTAAGTAATAACGTATTTTACAAGCGAGTCGGCATCCTAAGCGAGTCGGCAGCAAAAACACCAAAACGTGTTAACGAGACTATAATCAATAATGCCACGACTAACACAAGCTAAATCCTCTAATTAAGAGGGTAGAATACTATTAGCTATGCAAGCAATCAAACAAGGCACTTGTCAAACTATTCAAGCAGCTGCAGTATCATACAATGTACCCCGTTCAACCTTAAGTGACTAGATCCATAGTATGACTTCTTGACGCAACTGTACTCCTAACTCACATAAGTTGACTCTGTACGAAGAGTCAGCTCTCGTTTGGTATATCCTTAACCTAGATTCGCATAGATTTCCGCCCTAGCTGTAAGCTGTGTAAGAAATGGCAGACCTACTACTCTCTAAACAAGGTGAGAGCCCTACTAGGAAGAACTGGACTACTAACTTCATAACGCGTCGTACAGAACTTAAAGCAAAGTTTAGTTGAAAGTACGACTATAAACGAGCAAAATGCGAAGATCCTAAGATAATTAAAGGGTGGTTCTCCCTTATACGAAACACAGTTATAAAATACAGAATCTTAGAGCAGGATATCTACAACTTTGATGAAGCAGGTTTCGTAATAGGAGTTATTGCTACTGCAAAGGTAGTTACAAGCTTAGAAGCAAAGAGCTGTCTAAAGACTATACAGCTAGGGAATAGAGAGTGGGTGTTAATTATCTAAGGTGTTAATTTATATGGATGGGCACTCCCGCCATTTATTATTTTCAAGGCGTAGAATCACCTCTCTACATAGTATGAGGACTTAGGATTACTAGACGATTAGGTGATTACGCTAAGTGAGAATGGGTGGACTTTAAATTTAATTAGGTATGAGTGGATTCAACACTTTAATCGACATACAAACAGTCGTTTGATTAGAACCTATTGCCTTCTTATTCTTAACGGACATAAGAGCCATCTCTTAGCTCAATTTCAACACTACTGTACAGAACGGAAGATAATTACCCTCTGTATGCTGCTACACTCCTCGCATATACTTTAGCCTCTTAATGTGAGCTGCTTTGCACCTCTAAAGCTTTCGTACGGACGTTAGATTGAAACCTTCGTATAGAACCGGCTAAACCATATCATAAAGCTTGAGTTTCTCTCTGCATTTAAAGAAGCATTTAAAGCTACATTTATAGAGCAGAACATCAAGAGCGGATTCTAAGCTACAGAGCTAGTTCCGTACAAGCCATAGAGTGTCCTCTCTCACTTAAATCTACACTTAAGGACTCTAACTCCTCCTATAGTTAAGAGTAACAATTAGACTTTAAAGACTCCTTAAACTATAAGGGAGCTTGATTTTCAAACAGAGCATATTAAGAACTGCGTCGTACGACATTAGAATAGCTCTCCTACCTTAATTAATGACGCACTAAGCCGGCTTATAAAGGGAGCTTAGGTTATGATGCATTCTACTGTTCTACTTAAGGCAGAAGTTAAGGCTCTACAAGTAGCAAATGAATAGAAAAAGAGGAGGGAGAGGAAGCGCAAGAGGCGTATAATGTAAGGGGGTAGTCTCTCTGTATAAGAGGGAGAGGATATCCTTTAGAGTGCTGAGGTTGAAGCTTAAGTCCGTACGGAGGTAGCAAGTGAGAGTAGTCGGCAGGTAGGCTCTAAGGGCCGACAGAAGCGCTGTGGCTTATGTGGTATTATAGGCCATAACTCCCGTACATGTACGAGGCACGAGGATTTAATTACAATTGATTAAGGGTCATTATATAAGGTGGTGGTATAGTAGTTGTAGTAATAGTCAATTTTTAGTGTTTTTGCTGCCGACTTGCTTGGGATGCCGACTCGCTTGTGAAATACGTTACACACTAATGCTGCCACTTCTCATTAATCTAATAACCTGTAACAGCAGCGTACTTAGTATAGTTCTGTGCTGTCCATGTATCTATCGTTATAGATATCCAGCCTCCGCTCATAATATGAGACTGTAATTCAATTTGTAATAGGCCTCAGTGATATAAGAACTTCCGCTACAGTTCTCAGTGTAGCGTTCGGGATGAGACTAATAACGTAGATGGGCTTAAAAATTGAACTAATTAATAGAACGAATAGCTCTCAACAAGCCGTAACGGGAGGTTATTTAATACAACAAATGAGAGTAGTAACTCTTGGTATTTTGCTCTACTTTGCGATGATTAAATAGAAATAGGCTTAGGCTGCTGGCTCCGTGGCTTAAAGAACGACGACGCACTACTTAATGGGCTTGATCTTAATGGTGTAGTCTCCTAATTCTTCGCCATATATGATATCGTTGGATGCTTCTGAGAATAGTGCTTCCATAGATTACCAGTTGACGTCTGATTTACTACCTGCGGCATAGGCGAATATCCACAGCCTAGTTGCAAGCAGGTTATCTTAATCGTAGGAGGAGTAGTATTAAGTATCAATCGTGAGAATAGTAGCTTTGTAAATAGTACCGACGCCGTTGGCGGCAGCATTGGTCCTAGAGCTGGAGGCTGGAGCCGGAGCGGTGTAGGAATATGAATAATATCAGGCTGAATAGGGGTAGGCAGCGTTGGCAAAGTAGGCTCATTATGAGTATCATAACTCTCATAATCGCCCTCGAGCTCAGAGAGCGAAGAGTCACTCATTATGTGGATATTACAGCATTCATACAGGTCTCACGATATACGACGACGTTAAAAAATGAAGCCTTGGCAATAGCTTGGCTATTCTTGGCATATACCCGGGTATATACTCGGATACACCGGGTATTCCAAAATATCTACGGGTAGGGTATATACCCGGGTATATACTCGGATACCAAGGGTATATTGGTATCCGTGCCGAACACTGTAAGGCGTTCGTCGAATAAAAAAATCATTCATTTATTTATTTTTAAATATTTCCCCGCATTAATATGGTCCTGTCAAAGAGCACTCTCAACAACGGACGCCTCTCTCTCTACCTTAATACTTTCGTTCAGACCGTAAGTTGTAGACTTATTCACGTTTACGGCGGTTTTGCGCCTTCTTCTATCAACTGCTCCTATTTTGCGCTTATTCAACTTGACTTTTGTCAACTTGCATACTTTCTTCCTCCGGCTGAACCGCAAAAGTAGCTGATTCGCATCTTTCCCTCCTACCTCATCCCCTTCCCTCCTACCGGCTATCTGTTCTACCAGCTACCCCAACCGGTCCTTGCCTAGCCGGTTTGCCCAACCGGTTCTAATTTTGGCATGTTACCTCTGGTTAATCCTCTAGAAGGGAAACTGTCGATCTCGGGCAAGTGCAAAAGCCGCGTTACCCCTGAGGGGACACGGGACTGCTCGTAATATGCCGAGATACAGCCCGCAGCCCAAGGTTAATCGCCAGGGAAGGACGAAAGGGCCTCAGACGAGACAACGATCATGCGGTGCACCGCAATAGCATGATCGGTTCGATGACTGGCATGATCGGTTTGAGTCAAACTCGCGTTGGCCTCGGCAAGGACGTGTCACCATCTCGGCATCGAGTCTCAGTGTCACATACGACCACGACATGTGCCGCTGTGGCTACTCGCGAGTTGTAATGAGGCCTGTGAACTGTTAGAACGGGATCGCATGAAACAGCCAGAAACGGCGTAGACATATAAACGCATAGATGCATGATGCAAACCACTGCTGCCGCCGCTCAAGTTTTTTTTATCCTGCCGGACACAGCATCGTGACCCCCTTTTGCCCCTGACTAGAATGGACTCGCCGCTCCAATCTCATCGCCCATAGGCCCAGAGTGAGGACAATAAAGCTGTAGCTGTAGCTGTAGGTCGGAGAGTTCTGTCTAACATAGGTCCGGCAGATCTCCCACTCGGCCAAATTCCCTCAACTCTGGCAGCTGTCTACCAAAGATGGCAGGTGCAGGCGGCTCGTCTCTCGGACAATACTGCAGCTTTTGCTGTGCCAACCCTTGCACTGAAGCAATGTCCCCGGTGCTCTGGTAACAATCCGAGAGAACGCCTCATGTGATATATGAGGAGCGTCGCCGGCTTGATGACCAGGGATGGATGACCAGGGCACAGCTTCTGCCGTGACAAGAGGCACACTGCATTCCATAACCCTACTGTAAGCGCTCCTCGCAATCTTCCGTCAGGATGGTAGAGAGCGCGACTGGCTGCAGACAAGGCCACCATAAATCAATATACCTGCTCTGATGCACATTCCAGCCGCGGCCGTGACGGCAGGGGGCTTCATATAGTTCAGTATTACTTACATTGGTTGATACGTGTAACATTGAATATCCAATAGATGCAACAGATTCAATAGTTCCAATAGATCCGATAGATACGATGCGCCGTCGCTGTAAGACGCCGTTGAGACGTCGTTGGACCCCTGGCTGGGATGGCTGAGAGGCTCACCTGGCACATCTTTTAGATATTTTGGTCCTTTTTTGGTCCCTTGGTCCCCCGAATTAGGGAATTGTAGATGGGGATAAGATTCCCGAAAACCAACACAAACTACACAAATATACACATCGAGTAAAGTAAGGAAGGCACGTCCATAGCCAACCATCAATACGATGTACTATACTTACTAAACTGTACTGACATGTACATAATCCATCACATGATCAATGCATGCTTCAGCCCGTGTTCTCGACGCCAGAGCGGGACCGACTGCCGCCGATCAGCAATCAGCAATCAAGCAATCGAATAAATCCACAATGTCCCTGTTAACACTCCCAGGGCAATTGCATATCGACGACCCTCATCACCTGCACCACCTCCGAAACTTCAACTTCAACTTCACCTTCACCTCCACCTTCTGCATTCTCGACACCCTCTGCACTTGCCTTCGCTGGCGACGTGCATCTTTACATTACGACAGCAGCAGAAGCACTGGCGGCATTGCGCCTATCTCCGTCCCCCCGCTGAACCCGAATGCGCCCCAGCAGCAGCCTTGCTCGCTGCTACTATTTTAACTGATTGTTACCGTCATACAACTTCCACGAGACTGCGAACAGTGACAAATACCACCACACCCGACGGCCTTGATTTCCCTATACCCTCATATTCTCTCGAACCCACATAATTCGGTACCGCGACCTCGTTCCCTTCGACCTCTCCTCTTCCGCACACGCACATCCTGTGCCCGATATTCCAAATACCAATCATCCTTCCATAGCTTCGGTTGAACGAACAACGTCGCCCTCTGACGCTTATAAAGGAAGTCAGTCAGACTGGATACCGTGACCTTGCGAGGCACTTGACAAGGTATGCGCTGTGTCCTTCTATATCCAGACTGCATATTCGAAGTTGCCGAGGAGTCCTTCCCAGCCGGGCAGTCATTCCCATCCCAGCCGTCCTTCTGATTCCCATACCCCACCCCCCATATATTCCCTTTTCGCTGCTTCTGTCGCATTGCTAGACGGCATGACTGACCCGATATCACCTGAAGCGTTACGACAGCTATATGCGAAGCAGATCGTACTGCTGAGCGAGATATATAAATCGACTATACCTCCCATCGGAGTGTTCCCAGACGGCATGGAGATGCAGCAGGACCAATATGCGAATCCCTCGGGCGGTAGCGGCTATGGGAGCAGTGAGCAGTCAGAGAGCGGAAAGAGTCCCCTGTCGATGAGCTTGGGCTTCCTCAAGACCCTTACGGAGAAGAAAAGCACTCGTGGTGAGCCAAACGACAAGTTAATGCATACCTCTGCTAAGCCCACCCTAGTTGATGGACAGCCGTCCAAGCGCCGCGGCCCTAAGCCTGATAGCAAGCCTGCCCTGACCCGACGCCAGGAGCTAAATCGACAAGCACAAAGGTACAACCCCTCCCGACCCCGCCCTCACCCCGCTAACAGACCCTAGAACCCACCGCGAGCGGAAAGAACTCTACATCAAAGCGCTCGAGCAGGAAGTGCTCCGCCTAAAACAGAACTTTTCTACCGTCGCCCGTAGCAAAGACACCCTCGCCGAAGAGAACCGTCAACTCCGTAACCTCCTGGCCGCCCACGGCATCCCATGGACCGGCAGCGGCGGCGTTGACGAGCTCGCCGCCACGGGTGGTAGCACATCCTACCCCTCGTCAGGCTCCTTCTCCGGCTCCTACCCCTCCTCTGTCTCGCCCACCCCACAGTACAACACCAACAACGGGGCGCACCTTGCCCCGCCGCTCCCCCAGACCCCACACACCCACCACCCTACAGCGGCGCAGGGCCTAGACATCGACCAGGCTGGCATAGACTTTGTGCTTACGTATGCGCCCGACCCCCGCTCGCCCTACCTGACCCCTCACCGCTGATGGCCGGGCCGTGTGCACACAAGCTAACCTTGTGTGTACACAGGCTCGAGCGACCGTGCATGGATCACTTACAGTTTTTGGTCGAGTTATCGTCGACGCCCTCCGGCATGCCTTGCGGACACGCGCTCATGGCGACATGCCCCCCTGTCCCGCATCCGGCTGATGAGATGCCCTGGGGCCATGGGGTGGCGAGGCTGCCGCATGAGGGGCTCAAGACGTGGGATCTGCAGAAGGGCGATCTGGCGAATTTGTTGGATTTGAGCATGCGACTTAACCTAGATGGGGAAATCACGCCTGTTATGGCGTGGGGGATGGTGTTGGGGCATCCGAGGTTTGGGGAGTTGGCCGCGAGGGAGTTTGAGATGGTTGTTGAGGAGTTGAGGCCCAAGGTTCGGTGCTATGGGTGAGCTCATTTGTGTATCTGGGGTGTGGGATGAGGGCTAACGGAGCTACAGTTTCGGCGCTGTGCTTGAGGAGTTTGAGGTCCGGGACGCGATGGAGAATATGTTCTCGACGCTGTGATTTTGCACAGTTAGCCCCGCCACAAGGAGACCACGACAGCGGGACTCGGGGATCTTGTCTCCCCGTCCATCTTACGGCGTGGTAGCCTAGCAATCGGCGTTCTTTCTTTATTATTCTGCAGGCGGAAGGGGAAAGGGGGCAACGGGGAAACGGAGATAAGGGGGTTTAAGGAGGTTAGTTGGGTTGTGGGGTGGGACAGATGTTGTTTTAGATGTTTCACGGAATTTTGTTGTTTGTGTGCTATCTATATCCTATATGGTTGATTATATCTACAGCCGGTTATTATTAAAAAAGTATAGTAATGAGAGATATGTCTGTTTGTACGCTTGTTATAACTTGGTCTTGATGTTGGACTGGTGCCTTCTCATGCTGTATCGTCTTGAGCGCTCCGATATCTTGTCACCCGTGTGTGGCGTGAGAGACACTATGCCCGTCGCCTGCTTCATGCCTGCCTCGCACGATCATGAGTGCAAAATATCTCAGATATCATCGCTACCAGCGTCCGAAAAGTGGCTAGGTAGGAAATAAGATGACTCTAGTAACCTAAGGGTATGCACGCACCAACGCTACTTCTCCCACCATGCATTTAGCACATACCACAGTGCGCCCCTCACTCGCCAGTCGGTGCGAATCGCACCATGGACCAGCGCTCGACCTCCGCTAGAACGAGTCGTGGGCGTGCTTCTACTTCCTGCTCCTGCGGATTTAAGAGGGAGAAGGTAGGCGCTTGACGTAACTTTATGCGTGCTCGTCACAGGTGCACAGGGGTGGCACGGCGGTGCGGCGTGGGTATCGTCACGTCCGTGACCCTGTGATCCCTCTTTGCAAGATCGCTGTCTTTGACAGAGTGAAGATGTTGTTGAGACATTTTGTGTGCGCTTTCGGGGCTGGGAGGGGGAGGGACTTATATGCTCCACAACAAAGGTGTCACCCTTTTTTCCACCTTTTGAATCATTTGGTCGTTTGCTGGCTGGCTGGGGCTGGGGCTGGGGAGAGTCTGGATGATGCCGATTCTTAACGATGGTTGCTGTGTCTATGGAACGTTTCGACTACCAAGAACGGCGAGCCATACTGGGGACCAAATTAATTTGTTGGTCGTGCATGTAAGACAGCAGCTGAATCTTGCGCCACATCTGTTTCGTTTGGCCAAGTTTGTGGGATAGTAGCTGAGCTCTGCTGTTAATATAAAGCTGGAAAGAATGGCCCGTCGACTGCCTCGTGCATCTTCAATTCGGTCGCCATTCTTCCGAGAGAGCAATTTTATATCCCGCAGTATTTATCAGGTAGAAGAGTTAACTGATAGCTTCCATCAAACAGTACATATGAAGAGTCGGGGTGCAGTATCAACAACGGCTTTATTGAGGACAAACAGTGTATTCGTACTTGTGAAATAAAGTAAGTTGACAGGCCTGTGTGAAGCTCCATCGATCAATGCCGCCGTCCGTAGCTCTTCAAACTAACATATATCTGTTCCAGCCCAACCACCAAACCACTAATATTGGTGGTTGGGCCGGAACAAATACGTTATGCAGTTCTTCAAAACTTTAATGATCCTTGCGGCGATCCCCCTTGGATTTGTGTCTGCCCAGAGTTTTGTCAGCATTATATCCCCCGCGCCATTTGAAAAGAGGAAGAAGGCTAGTATATACACTATAGGGCACCACCCATCCTGAGCTAGAATGCGCTGGAACCTCTGGCAGTAGGAACATAGATATGATGCAGTGTATCCCTACCTACAAAATAAAGTAAGTTATCGGGCTGTTTAGCTCTCTCTGATAACGACGCGTGGAGCTATTCTAACATATATCCCTTATTATTAGGTCTATAAAGATCACGGAGGCAGCTACTTGCCTGTTCTACACCGTGTATGTAATTCTCCAACTCAGACTGAGTTTGTGTGTCAGGTCATCTATTTTCTGAAAACTAATTCCATAACAGGACAAAGTATTGCCCGGGGGCTGCGATGGCTGAACAGTTAGCAGTGGGATGCTATCCCTTGACGAAGTGGAAGAACGCCGCTTCTTTCCAGTGCATCCCGCCAATGGCCGAGTTGAAGTAGGTGGAGGGGGGAATGGGGGCACAATTGCGGGTAATAAAATAAGCGCTGGCCTTGCATGTAACCTTTGACTTGTAGATTTCTATCCCTATTATTCATCATCTAGTTGCTAAAAACAAAATACACACAGAGCCAAGGCATGTTATGATGGTAAAGGAGATAATTACGTGTACGTGTCTGCGGGGTGTCATCCCATCTCGGAGTGGAAGGATCCTCTTTCAATCAAGTGTCTACCGGCGCTCGGGGGCCTCTAATAAAGGGATAGAGGGGTACGCTGAGTTTGACCTTGCATATAAGACAGTAGCTGAGCCCTAACTACTGTGACAATTATTTGTCTTATGTCTTATATATAAGACATGATATAATTGTCGCATCTATATAAGCTGGTAGGAAGTCACCTTGATTGCTCTGTAGACTTAAACTCTCCCATTACTTTCCAATTTTCTAATCCCATATACGCCAACCATGCATTTCCTCAAGACCTCAATACTCCTAGCGACATCCCTCGGGCTTGCCTCAGCCCAGTTCAGGGCTTCCTTGTCAGTACTATATTTTTTCGCCCCCTTAATGAGAGGGAAGGCTAACAAAAATCACCGCAGGGCTCTACTCATTCGGATCTCGAGTGCAGTCCGGACAGTCTCGAAACCTTAATAGCAGGTGGAGCGTGTCAGGCTTTTCGTGGCGACAAAATACAGTAAGCGGCCACCGCACAGCTCTGTTATATCTACGATAGAATGCCTTTAAACTAACGCATGAACAACACTAGATCCATCAAATTGGACGACGAAAGTACGCAGTGCGAATTCTACACGGAGTATGTTTTCTCTCTCTTCTTATTTTCGCCCTGCTACCTCAGACCTGAGCCATTCTTGCTTGTATTGAGGCTTGGGGCCTGTCCCCTCTTGTATTGTTTTTTTGTTATTTTATTTTGTCGTTGTTTTGCTAAACCAAGTTTCCACCATAGGAACGAGATTTGCTCAAGGACATCGGAGGATCAGCGTCTAGTAAAGGGATGCTATCCCGTATCGCAGTTTAAGGGGGCCCTTTCATTCTTCTGTCACAAGGGTTGGGGGATTTAGGTCTGACGAGGAGGAAGAGGAGGAGAGAAAGAAAACATAGCACGTGAAGTTCTGGTGAATGTTTAATAAGGGCATGGTTGTTTCGTCATATTTGGGAGTAGTAGATTACCATCCATCACACTATCAATGGGAGTGAGATTCCGAACCCTAGTACTCATTCTTATATTCTCAATCCGTCCCAATCCGCGCTTCCACACGACGGAAGTGTGTTGCTCGTCACATGGCAGGGAGGGAGAGAGCTATAGTGGAGTAGTGGACTGGTATCCGTCATCCGTCATACGTCGATGGGAATGTAATTCCCATTCCCAATCCCCAATCCGCAGCAAAATTTCCATCAGATTCTAATACGCAATGTCAATCCCCATTCCCACCTCTCAGATTCCAATGCACAATCTCCATCCCACACCCCTATCACATATTCCAATCCCATCCCAATCCATCCCCACCTCAACCGCATCCCCGCCTTCCCCATCCTCAAACCCTAGCCCCGCTAGAAACCCAAAGAAAATTCGCCACCCTCACCCCGATCGTCACCCCCCACCTCCCCTAACTGCCCCATCAAGGGGGTCAGCGCGGCACTACCACCTACAGCGGCGTTCCGATCGTCCTTTTAACGACTGCCGAGTGTGAGGGTATCACGTGAGGCCTTGTTTTTGCTGCATCCCCAAATGATAGGCTTCCCCTCCCCTCCTCCCAGTTAGTCGTGGGTATGCACTACTGTATGCCCACGGTGGACGCACAGCAGTGCAGTTAAGTCAGTTTAGTGCAGCAGTCCAATCGAACCCAATCCCTCCCATCACCAAAACGCAAGCTGCATCATCACCACACCAACGTCCTCCCAACCCAATCCAATGCAGTCCAGTTAACTAAGTTTACGTAGCTTGTCCTAACCCACTCCTCCTGCACCGGCAGCTGGGGGTCAGGAGACCGCATCGATTCGCCGCTAGCAGTCTTGGAGGTTAGTAGTGTGCGGGTTGAGGGGCGCCGGGTTCCGAGGTGTGGGGTATGTGTGGGGTGGGAGGTGGGAAGGGCGTTTTGGGTGGGGATGTCTTGGTTGGGAGTTTGTGTGGGGAGGGTGGTCTAGACTATTAGGAGTAGTGGCGATGCTAACAATACTACCATAGAGGTGGCTGCCAACAATGTTAATACTTCCTGACAACACTACTAATAATACGCCACAGCTAACACCTTGATAGTCGGCAGATACACCTCCATCCAATATCTGCCAATGGCATCCAACTCTACCACTTCTCTAGCGATGCGAAGACGGGTTTTAAGTAATGCGAACGTACGTACCAAGCCGTTGATCAAATGACGCCGCCCTCGCAAACCGCACTGAGCCTAGGGGCACGGGAACCGGGTAAGGAGGATGGTGCCGCTCTTGCATAATCGCAATTGTATACTCGTGCGGCGGCGGGGATAGATGTCTCGGCCGGCGTTGGATAAGCTCACCCCATCCCATTGCTTGCCGATAAGAGGGGTGACGCGGGCGGGTTTGCTGGATCGAGTTTCCCGGGTTACAAGTACTGGAGCTGGAGCAATCAATCAATCAAACCGTCACACACAGCCTCCTCGGGGCGGCACGAAAGGGACGGAGCCGAGGAGGGATGGGGGGTTGGGGATACAGGTCTCGTCATTTGTAGGTAGGTTGCTGTGGGAGAGAAGTCATTCATCTACAGGACGGTAGGTAGACCTAGACCGATGGATGGAGACGGGGATGGGACTGGTGACGCACGTTCCACCTCCCGCGGTGCAGATGGGGTTTGGCTGCGATCGGAGGAGGGGAGCGGTGTGGAGGCCCTGCTGCGGGGTTGACGCCATTCTGGTGCCGCTGGAGGGTTTCGGCAGAAAGGGGTGCGGTGTTGTACTCTAGCGGGGGGGATGTTTACCGGTGTATCCGTAGGGGGAGGGTAAACAAATATAACCCACACCCACATTATAACCTAGGATTGGGGTAGGATCGGGGTAGAAGGGCGGTAGGGCGGCATCTAGCTAGGGGTGTAGTTCTAGAATGTAATGGTGTGTTATGACGAGACGCTGTCTTGAAGAGAGGGGAGGGGGGGGGGGGCGGGAGGGAAGCAGCATCAGACGACTTGGCGGGGCGTGGATTGAGTGGCCCGGGTGGTTCGGATGGGGGGACTGTGTTAGTAGTGTTAGTAGTGGGAGCTGGTTTGGGTTGCTAGGCGTGTCTGGGATGTCTGAGGAAGAGGCCGCGAGACATGTTTGTGTGTGGATGTAGAGCGGCGTGGTGCAGGATCGGGGGGGTTTGAGGGTGCATTAGTTAGTTAGTCGGTGGGAAGGAGACAGGGCAAGGGACGGTGAGTCTTAGGGGTGATGATTGTTTGAGTCTGAACGAGAGGTGGAATGGGGGTGTGTGTGTTCGAGTCGGATACGTGCAGACGACTGTGTGGTTGTGTGGGCGCAGAGCGGCGTCGTGATGCACGGTACACGAAGTGCAGTGTCGGACATCATCGATATTGTGCTCTGTAGTGCAGGTGCAGCTGTATGTGCGTACGGACAGGATCTTGCTTATCGGCAGCAAGTGCTGAGGAATGTTTGTTTCAGGTTGGGGGGAGGGAGTAACTTGGGTAAATGGGATGGATCTAGTAGATTCGATATGAGATCTGCGAGGTGGTGTTTAACGGTGTTACTTACCTTACTTATCAGGATTGTTTAGATGAGGACAGGCAGGATGGGATTGAGGGTGTTGGTTGGGGATGGGATGATGGGGTGATCTGAGGGGGAATTGATTGACGCTGACCAATGTAGGATGTGGTAACTGGAGGCGTGTACACGACGCCGTTATGGGAGCTGCTTTTACTCGGTTTGTAAGTTGTAAGTACAGTATAGTGCTGTACTCACTCAATGTTTGTTTGTATTTCCGTGTGAACGGTAGGGACAGCAGGACGACGGGATAGAGCCCTGAATAATCTAACTAGAATTGAATAACAACAACAAAATGTAGGGTCCAACAGTAACAACAATAACAACAACAACAACAGAAATAACAAAAATAACAAAAATAACAAAAGTTTTGTTTATAATAGCCTCTGGTATACCTTACTATGACTCTCTGGTATGACTCTGCATGAAGGGGGGGATCCATCCATACATCCCTAGGTAAGGTACATATAATAGCTGAGCTGAGCACTCTAATATACTACTAATATAGCTTCTTGTTTCGAGTTTCTGATACGCTCTCGCCCTATCGGTTCATGCTAAACTGCTAAACTGCTAAACTAAGCACTCTGCTCGGTTAACGGTTGCTGCTTAACGGCTGGTTGTGGTGCTGTTTGACCATATTACGGGATGATAGGGCCCATTTATCTATCTGCACGGTCAAGGATTATCCTTCTAGCTGCTCTTTAGCTGCTCCCAAGCTGCACTCCAGCTGCCCTAGACGGTCATCCCATTGGTCAGTTCATCTATTATATATTACGTGCATCCTCTTCTTCCTAGCACTAGAGCACCGTAACCCTTGTAAAATGGCCGTGGACCGTGATAATAGAGTAATCAATGGTCATCGCACTTTAACTACGATATGGACTCAAGAGTGATTCCCAAGCAAAATCTGCTCTTCGACGCGTTCTGGTGTTCTGGTGCAGTTATTCGTGTAGTGTTAGTCGTAGTCGTACATTATTCCCGTTGGGCGATGCCCGTAGCGTTTAAAACTATACCTATACCCGTATTACATATATACCCGTACCCTTAGACGAGTTAACAAGCTCCCCATAGTACTGTGCAGTAATATAGTCCTATACTGCCCTGCAACTGCACCGTGTGTACATACCATCGTTAGAGACATCCGTCCCCAGACCACCCAAAACCGACCCCATCGCCAAATTATTTCCACACAACCCAACCCACCAGTTCACACCCACGACAAACTCCACGACAACACCTCGACAACAACAACAACACACAAAACGATAACCTAACGACAATCTACAATCCCATCAAACCATCAGCTCAGGCCACAACTTCACTGTTCGCCCGGTCCCATTGAGCCCTCACCGTCAACCCCGACGCACCACATGCGTTGAACGACAACCCACCCGGTCCCGCCGTGAACACCAAGGTCACCCACCACGCATCCGCCCACGCCAAACGGGCACACCCACCAACCCTCCCAACACCACCACAATCACCCAAGAACCCTACTACTCTCTCTCGAAAAATGCAAGCAGTCACCACAACGACCACGACTAGCTAGACACGATCTCCTCAGCCCATGCACGGCCCACCCCGGCGTGAGCACCGCTTTATGGCCTGCGCGCGCGCGTTGCGGACGTCCTGCGCAGCACGCTGATAACGAGGGAGGGGGATTGATTGGGGGATTCATTCATGTCGACGCCGTATAGCGGGGACACGATACCACCACCACGACAACCTCGGCAGCACAATGGAGACGACGGATGGGAAGCTGGCGCCGCCGGCGGTGACGAAGTTGCGGGGCGCGGGGGCGGCGATGGAGAGGACGCTGAGTGGGGATATGAGGCTTGAGAGGCAGGATTTGCGGGAGGCGGCGGAGCAGACGCTGAATGTGATTTTGGATCTGGGGCTGGATGGGGTGGTGAGGTGGGTGAGTCCCAGCTGGACGGATGTGATTGGGACGGGGGTGGAGGGGGTGCAGGGACGGAGTATTGGGGAGGTGGTGGAGGGGGGGGAGGAGGTGTTTGGGAAGGCGGTGGATGGGATGAGGGGGGATGCGATGAGGAGCCAGATTGTGAGGTTTGAGCTCGAACTGGGCGAGGCTTCGAAATTGCTGAGGGCTAGGGAAGAAGGGGAGGAGGGGGAAGGCGGGGAGATGGAGGAGGTGAGAGAGACGGTTGATTTGGAGGGGCAGGGGATTATGGTGTATGATCGCTCAACGGGCGAGGAGAGCCATGTAAGTTTTGGATACGAGATTCGAGGGATTGGAGGCTAATTCTACAGACTATGTGGATGATCAGGCCATGGGTCGAACCGCGCGAACTCAAAATCGACCTACCGAGTATAATCGTCGAGAGTTTGGGATCTGGGGCAGAGGTTCTGGCGAGCCATCTCAACATGCTTGCTGAGGCCGGACTCGACGACCCAGCACACCACGCACCGCCCCCTCCGGTCCTATGCCGAATCTGCGAGCGACAAATACCACCGTGGTGGTTCGAGAAACACACCGAGTTGTGTCTACAAGAACACCAGGCTGAGATGAAGGTGCAGATATGCCAAGAGAACCTCACAGAACACCGACACGCTATTGTTAAGGTGCTAGATGCGCTGGAGGCGAGAAAGAGCCGCCCATTATCTACAACCGAGATGCCATTATCCTCACCCCAGGCAGAATACAAAGGAATGTCCATCGGCCCCACCTCGCAACCCAGCTCAGTATCCGGCAGCTCCTCTCCAGCACCGAACCGACCATCTCGCGACCCATCAGCGTCAAAAAGCAACCACTCACGCGCACGCTCCTTCGCCGTGCGTCGCCCCCAAGCACGTATCGTGGAGCTCCTCCTCGATCTCTGCGACACAGCCATCGAAATTGGCACCCCAGCCATCAAAGAAGTCTCCTCCCAGATCGGGGAATTCCGCACCCAATCCCCCGCCTCTGAGTCCCGCGTCTCGCAGGTCCTACAATGGCAGTCCCCCAGCACGAATACGCTCGACCAGGAGCAGGGACTCGCGCTGCTGTGTGCTGATAGCGAGAAGGCGGCTAAGGAGAAGGTGGATGCGGTGCTGAGGCATCGTGGGATCTTGGAGTATAGTGAGAGGATCCGGGGGGAGTTTGCGCTGATTGTCCAGGATTGTATTGATGAGGCTGTGCGGAAGGCGGCGAGGTTTGCGGCGGGACTGGATACGGATTCTATGGATGAGGATGAGGATGTGCCGGAGCATGATGATAGTTTTTTCAGAGGCTCGTTTGACGGGCCGTCTACGCTTGCGGCAGCGCTGCGAGAGGCTGAGATGAAGCTGCATGAAGAACGGCAGAGCAGCTCTTCAAAAGCCGTTTCTACCACCGGCTCGAGTAGTCCAAAAGAGTGCCCCACGCCACGCTCCCATGCGGGGACTCTGAGCATGCTCACCCAAGCACGGCACTCGTCCCGCGCCTCCGCCGGCCCCTCCCGCCGTGGCTCCCTCTACTTCGAGAGCGGCAACGACGACAGTGATAGCAGCATCCGCTCCTCATCCGTAATGTCACGCCCCGCGCGCATCGAATCGCCCGTCTCTGAATTCGGCGACCTTCGTCGCGCAGCTAGTTCGCGGCAGCGTGACCGCCGCAGCATGGTACTCCCAGGACACCGCTCTAGCTCGCCGCAACGACAGGAATCTCCGTCGCGGCCTGGTGGGGGCATCAGCTCGTCGCCGCTGCGGATCGCGAAACCGCGTTCGCTGGCTACGGGGCAGCAGGCGATGAGATCACCAGTCACGTCGCCTCTGCTGAGCTATCACGAGTTTGCGTCGCCGTCGCTGGCGCCGCATCACCACAGGCGGCAGTCGTCGGCAACGGGATCGGTGCCGCCGCCGTCACCACGTCTGAATTCAGCGAGTGTTCCCCAAGCGCGCGCTGTGCCGCCGTCGATCAAAGATTTCGAGATTATCAAGCCAATCAGCAAGGGAGCGTTTGGGAGCGTGTATTTATCCAAGAAGAAGTCGACTGGAGATTACTTTGCTATCAAGGTGTTAAAGAAGGCGGACATGGTAGCCAAGAACCAGGTTACGAATGTCAAAGCCGAGCGCGCGATCATGATGTGGCAGGGCGAGAGCGATTTTGTCGCTAAGCTGTACTGGACGTTCTCGAGCAAGGATTACTTGTACCTCGTGATGGAGTATCTCAACGGCGGAGACTGCGCGTCGCTTATCAAGGTCCTCGGTGGCCTGCCGGAGGACTGGGCGAAGAAGTATCTTGGGGAGGTTATTCTGGGGGTTGAGCACTTGCATAGTCGCGGGATTGTGCATCGTGATTTGAAGCCGGATAATCTGCTCATCGACCAGAAGGGACATCTTAAGTTGACTGATTTCGGACTGTCGAGGATGGGTCTGATTGGGAGACAGAAGCGCGTTCTCAGCAGTGCTGGCAGCGAGCAGGCGCCTGATTTATTGAAGCAGGGACCGTTTGCGAGAGCGTCGTCGCTGGCGTCGTCGAGATCGACGTCGTTTGATTTTCAGAGCCATCAGTCCCCTGGATCGACGCCGATGATGACTCCTGATCTGGGGACTGCGATGGGTCAGCCGTCGTACTTCAGCTTGACGCGTGAGAATAGCATGAGTCGCGACTCACGACAGAGTCAGCGCAGCGATAGTGGGGGAAGCGATACGCTCAGTGCTATGTTCAGCAGTTTCTCGCTCAACGAACCTCAGCAAGCGAGTCTGCGTCTTAGGGAAGGCGAAGAGAACGAGAGCGAGCGTGGCTCGCCCGAGATGTTCAGTCTACAGAATGTGAATAGCCACTCCAGCGTCGATACGAAGAACACCCCACCGCAAGCTAGCATGATGCCACCACCCATGGCACTGTTCGATCCAGATGACAATACGCGCCGCTTCGTCGGGACGCCGGATTACCTCGCGCCCGAGACGGTCAAGGGTGAAGGTCAAGATGAGACGAGCGATTGGTGGTCTGTCGGGTGTATCCTGTTTGAGCTGCTATACGGATACCCACCCTTCCACGGCGACACGCCCGAGCATGTGTTTGAAAACATCCTCGCGCGCAAGATCTCGTGGCCGAGCGAGGACGAGGCTGAAGTCTCCCAAGAGGCTAAGGACCTCATGAACGCGCTCCTGTGCATGGCCCCCGCCGAACGCCTCGGTGCCAACACCGACGAGAAATTCAGCTCCGGCGCGGAGGAAATCAGGAATCACCCATGGTTCGCGGATATTAACTGGGATACCCTCCTCCAGGACGAAGCGCAGTTCGTGCCGGTGCCTGAGAATTTAGAGGATACGGAGTACTTCGACAGTCGTGGCGCGACGCTTCAATCCTTCGCTGAGGAGATGGAAGATCAAATCTCCCCAGCTGCCGCTACCGCACCTGCAGAGTACCCGCCTGAGCGCCCACACGACGCGCTCTCGCGCGTGCGCACGCAGATCAACTCCATGAAGCGCGGTCTAATGCCCCTCCACATCCCGCCCCACGTCCGAGACCTCAAGAGCCGCCGTCTCAGCGAGCCCGTCGTCGCCGACGATTTCGGGAACTTCGCATTCAAGAATTTGCCCGTGCTAGAAAAAGCAAATAAAGACGTCATCCAGAAACTGCGCGCCGAGGCCATAGCAGCACAGACCAAAGCCGCTGTTGTCAGCCCGGTGTCGACCACTAGTAGTGCCATGGTATCACCCTTACCGGCACTGGAGGGAAGTCCGGTCATCCCGATGCCGTTGCAGCGTACGATGTCGAATGCGAAGGCGGGGAATCGCCCGGCGTCGCCGTCGCTGAGTCAGGCGAACTCGTCGCCGTCGAGACAGTCGCAGCCGTCGTCGCCGCTGCTGGTGTCATTTGTGGCGGGGCAGCAGCAGAATGGTGGCGATGGGAATGGGAGGAGGAAGACGTCGAGTACCTCATCGAGTCTGTCGCAGCAGCAGTCTCTGATGCCGGGTGGGGGGTTCTTCGATATTCCCCGCATTTCGCCTACGTTGCATAAATCGGGTAGTGCGACTGTGTCGACGTCGCCTATCAAGGGGAGGGGTATACCTGCCCCTCTGGCTCTCTCGCCTGCCAAAGTAGCGGGACCGCATAGTACGCCCGGCCGCTCGCGCTCCCAAACCGTCGGATCCCAGGAAAGCAGTCCCATCACCGTCGGCGATCTCTTCTCGCACCACAAACGCCGCAGCCAAGTCTTCGACATGTCCCCCTCCTCCTCCGACAACGAAGGCGACAAAGCCAACGCCCTCCTGCGCGTGCAACGCCGCCGCCAATCCTCCCGCCGCCTCTCCCAGATCAACATCTCCGACGGCCCGGTCTTCCGCCCCCTCGACGTGCTGATCTGCGAAGACCACCCCGTGTCACGGATGGTGATGGAGAAGCTCCTCGAGAAGCTAAGATGCCGCACCATTACCGTGGCGGATGGCGCGGAGGCGACGAGGGTGGCGATGAGTGATATTAAGTTTGATATCATTATGATGGAATTCAAACTCCCTGCTGTTAATGGCGCGGATGTGGCGAGGATGATTAGGAGTACGAAGACGGCGAACTCGACGACGCCGATTGTGGCGATTACGGGGTACCTCAAGGAGCTGCAGCAGCCGCATTTCTTTGATGCGTTGGTGGAGAAGCCGCCGACGACGTCAAAGTTGACGGATGTGCTTTGTAGACTTTGTCAGTGGAAAGCTCCGGCGCCTGGACAGGCGGTGCCGTTGCATTACCCGATGCCGTCGGGGCTGAGACAGGAGAGCTTGAGGTTGGATGATAGTCCGAGCTCTGGGTCCTCGGCGAGGCTGGTGGGGAGTTCGTTCCGTGGCTCTAGTCGGGGGGATTCGATCGGCTCTTCGCTGTTTGGTGACGAGTCCTCCGTCGCCACCGACGACGTCGCAGTCATTATCTCGAGAAAGGCTACGGGGGAGTGGGACGTCGATAGCGGGTTGGGGATCTCGGAAGACGGCTCCCTCCCCCACTCCCACGAGATCCCCAAACTCCTCCCCCATCTCTCGGCACCTGCTAGTCTCGAAACCCAAGAGCCGCCTGGAACGCCCTGTCCTGCCCCCGCATCACTATCCTCCCCATCTACTATCCTCAAACGCCCACTTTCTCCAGCACGCTTACGCGCAAAACGCGATGCTATCCGCGGGAGTGGCTCCGCGCAACACGCTGAGTCTGGGGATGACGAGGATGAGGAGTTGGGTGATACTTCTGTTAAAGAGCGGTCTCCTAAAGGCAAAACCGGCGCTGGCCACAGAGGTTCCAAGTTAGGGACGGAGATGATGCGGACGAATAGCCGGGGGAGCGTGGTGAGTGGGTTTGATGTCCCTGGTGCCCTGGATAGTGGGAGGGGAGATGATGACTTAGTGGGGGGAGTGGAGAAAATGGCGCTCACCCCACCTGCGGAGGAGGGGGGGGATATGGATGAGACTCCTAAGCCGGGGAGTTTGTTAGGGACACCGGCGGGGGAGGAGGAGACGCCGACGCCGACGCCGAGGGCGGTGGGGGCGGGGAAGAGGGGGGGTGGGGGGTATTTGAGTGCGGGTGATGCTGAGGGGCGGTGAGCGGGGCGAATGTGGGTGGATGGGGTTGTGCGGATGTGGGGTGGAAATTGTGTTTGTGTTTTTTGTTTTACTCGATTTTTTTTGTAACGATGAGGCGGGGTGGGTAGCGAGGCGTTCTTGTTTTTTCGGACTGGGATGGGTATGGGATTGATGGGGTGGCGTTTCGGGGGGGCTGTGTGTCGCTCGGTTGAGTCGGGCGAGTGAGGAGAGAGAGAGAGGGGGGGAGATGCATTATTGGCGTTTTCAAACTCTCCACACTTTGCGTTGGATTTTCTCTTCGCGCGACAAAGTTTTGCGGCGAAAGACTGTCGACAACTTTTTTCTTGTGTTACAAAACTTCGATTTGCTGGATGGGGTGGATGGGATAATGCGTGTGAGGGGGGAGGGGATTCACTTCGGTGCACACACTTTTACTTCTTTTCAACAACCACAATAACCAACAATACAACAATACAACAACGGCTACGGCTTCGGATATGGCTACGGCTGGATATGAATGGACAAGCTGCGGCTACCAACCCAACCACACAACAACAACTACCGCTACGGCGACGACTACATTTCCTTTTCTTTACAATTTCTTTGCTACGAGGTGTGAAGCCTCAGGAGACCGCAGCACACGGATCCGGAATTTGAACACGGACGAAGCGATATTCGCGCGGGGATGCAGAACTGCGAATTGTGGGGGAGAGGAGAGGAGAGGGGAGGAGTACAATACAGATCCACTAAATGTGTGAATTTTTACCCATACGAGTTGGGGGGTTTTTTTTCTTCTTTTTTTTTGACCAAGCCAGCACGGAGTAGTTTGAGATGTCGCGATAGCTAGATAGCATGCGAATGAGTCGTGGCGTGGCGTGGCGCTGGTGGGGGGGAGGGTAGGGTAGAAATTGAAGCTACTGAGTCCCAATATTGTGTTTTTATGAGTGTGAAGGGGGTGTGATTGTAATTGTGATTGTGATTTGTGGGTGTGAAGTATGTGTGTGAGAATGTGTGTGAATGTGATTGTGTGGTGTGGGTGAAAGGTGAAGGGGGGTGCAATGGAGAACTGTTATGGGGTAAATATCATTATCTCCTCTTCTGTCTGTCTTTCTGTCTGTCTACCACTACCACTACCACTATCACCACCACTACTACTCTACCCCTCCTTTCCCTCTCCTCCCTCCAACCATCTCCAGCCAGCCAGTACGTCGCTCAGGGGTCTAGCCTCCCTCCCCCCCTCACAGCCCTAAACATCCTCCCTGCTCCATACTTGCTTGCTTACTTGCTTTCATGAAATAAAAAACCTTGCTTCTCTGTGGCAGAATAACTCAACGACCCCCCTTCCTTTCTTTCTTCCTTCATCCACCGTTGCGACTCGAGAGATACAAATCTCAATCCCACCACCCTGCCGCAGGTCTTCCACTACCCCACCCAACCCCCGGGGCAAACATATCCGTATCATCACATCGTGAAATTCATAACCCCTCCCCCCACCATACCACCCAATTCCTTCCCAGCAAAGCAAAAGCAAAAGCAAAAAGCCAAGTACCATCCTCAAAAAAAAAAAGTTAATACCAGAGCAAGGTAACAAAAATACTCCCCCATATCTCATCCCTTTCCCCATCCCATCCCATCCCATCCATCCCCGCCCTGTCCATATCCCTCCCTATCCCTGTCCATGTCCCTGTCCCTAACACCTAACAACCAACCCCTGAACCAAAGCCGAAACCCGAAAAAAAAAGACAGAACAAAAAAAAGAAGACTCCGTATTGCACCCCCGCTGATGTGCTGCTGTTTTTACGCCGTTGTGTGATTGATTGATTGTATCTGGTTTGATCTGATTTGTTGTGTGTGTTTCCCCTGCTGTGCTTGCTGCCTGAGCGCCGCGCTGGTGGTGATATCTTGTAGAAAAGTTGAAATTGGAAATAACATGGGGGATGAGGAATGAGGAGATGAGGAGATGAGGGGATGAGGGGATGGGGGGTGATGGGAGGTGGATGATGGGAGGTGGAGGGGAGGTGGAGGGTATGTTGGTAGTCCATTGGAAGTCGTGCTAAGGAGGGGAGTGGAAGATAGGAGTTCTGCTTATTCCCTAGTCACTGTCAGCTTGCTGTTTCATAAAAGGGGATGATCTGGGCAAATCAACAAGTATAAACACCACACATACCTATTCCAAACTCCTCTGCACCGCCCTCCTCAACAACCGATTATAACTCTTCCTCTCCTCCGCCGTCCCCCAATACAACTTCGCCGCCTCCGGATTAACCAACGTCCTCGGATCATACGGCGGGCTTTCCTCCTCCAACGCCTCAATAATCCCATCAATATGGCTCTTAATATCATCGCTCCTGCTTGCCGAATAGCAGGGCGTCCCATCCCTCGCAATCCTATGATGGAAGAGACTAGTCTCAAATTTCGCGCGCGGTTGCTCTTCAGGGAACCGCGGGGAGAGACGGAGTGTGATGCGGAAGAGCCCGCCGTCGAGATTGGTCATGGGACGGCCGAAGTAGGTTATGGCCCAGACGAAGGGGTTGGAGTCTACGAGCTCGATATCGAGGGTTACAGCTGAATCGCGTTTATATGCTTCGACGACCTGTTCATACTGTCTCTGCAGATTCGCAGCTACACCACTATCCTTTTTCTTCTGCGCCAGCCCCTCATCCGCCCAGCGATGCGTCTCCGCATTCAGTGTCCCCTTAATCGTCTCCAATCTCCGGGTAAGCTCGGTATAGTTGAATTTCCCAACCATATCATTGCCCTGCCCTTCAAACGGCATGCGCGCGAAGACCTGGCCGTCTGTGACTTCTTCCCGGGCCTTGCGGATGGCGAGGAGGTAGGAGTCGTAGTACCAGAGGAAGCGGCGTTTGCAGAGGTCTTTGAAGGGCTCAAATGCTGCGAGGGAGTCGTCGGAGTTGGAGTCGAGGGAGTCGGAGTCGGAGTCGGTGGTGAGGGGGGGGAGGATGGTGCCGTTGGAGGCGATGCCGAGGTATTCTTCGAGGCGTTGGATGATTGTGATGCGGAGGGTTTCGTGGCGGATCTGGGGGGGTGTTAGGATGGTCTGGGTATGGGTTGTCTGGGACAAGGGTGGTGGGCTGGTTACCTTCATAACGTAGTTCTTTTGGTTTTGCTTGTCTTCGGAGCTCTTGGCTGACTCGTAGCCGGGCTCGTTCTCGTAGGGGTTGGAGGACATGAGGCTTTGGATGGAGATGAGGATCGATTCGAGACCTTGGGCTGATGACCATTCTTCCCCTCTTTCGCCGCGCCAGGTGCTGGGACCGTACGTTAGCAGTTGTCTTAATCGGTAGGGGTGGGGTGAAGTACCCAAGAATTGACCTAAGTTCTTGTCAGTATAGTTCTCAGAATGTACTCCATTGCCGGGCTTAACTTACAGGCAGACCTTCCCCTGGGCGTATATATTGGGGTTGAAGCGGCACCTCCCGCCATTCGTGGTGGTTGCATTGATTGAGGGCGCCTTTGCTGGGTAATCTGTGTGGTGGTTTAGTGATGGTTCAGTGGGTGCCAGTGAGGTTGCCTGGGAAGGGGTCCATGACACACACCTTTGCCAAACCTGACTGAAAACTATCAAGCTGTCAGAATTGTATATTTTTGAATGGGCATGACTGTCACTCACCTCGAAGAAGCCGAATTCGTATGGGGTGTCTGGGGGACCTAGGATAATGGCGCGGACGTTGCGAACGTCGACATCTCGGCAGGCTACTCCTATAGCTGTAGAGGAGTCCTGTCAGCCTGGGCACGGCAGGTATGGGGGTATGGAGTGAGTATATGAAAGTGGGGGTTCCGTACAGAGATCGTTGGACTTCTGGATGCCGCTCAGCTCCTATGGTGATTGTCAGTCTGGGGGCTCAACACGTCAAAAGCCAAATGCTTCACGGCGGGGTCACATACCTTGGCGATGCGAATGATTCCGTGGTTTGACATGTTGGCGATATCAGAATGGCTCAGCGAGCTTGTGTTGAAGGTTGAGAGGGCAGAGGAAGCATGAAGAAAGTAGGATGGTGAATCAGGCAACCTGGCTGGCTACCTAACGGGCGATACTGGTGGAGAGTGGTTTGAGGTTGTGTTGGCTGTTGGCTGTTGGGTATTGGGTGTTGTTGGCTGTTTGGAGTGAGTAGTGAGTAGTGAGTGGTCTGTCAGTCAGAAGAGGATAAGGCAGAGAATATGGGCTGGGCTGGCGGGCGGGCGTACTATCAAGGTGTGCGGCTAAGGCTAAGGAGTTTGGTGGGGGTGTTTTGGCTTGGTGTGTGCTTCTACCGCTTTAGACAGACTATCCTGATCTAGGGAAGCCAGAGCGGGCGGGTATTGTGAGGCTAAGGCTAGAAGAGGGAAGGTGTGGGAGGGTGTGGGAGGGGAGGGTGTGGCAGATTTTATAGGGAAGTGGGAAAGGTACTGGGGGTGACCTAAGGCTGTACTATGGTGAACAGTGATTGGATTGTACTAAGAAGTATTGTGTAGAGGGTGTGTATAGTACAGGTAGACGCCGCGGATAACAGCAATCGACTGCCAGCAAATCAACCCCGCGTCTATTTGATCAGGCACCAAACGGGAAAGGGAAAGGTGGTAGAGTAGAGAGTATGGAGAGTATTAGGAGGTATATAGAATATATCTGCGTACCTGAGATTTCGTTCTTCCAATCTTTGTTCTTCCAGTCTTTGTTCTTCCAGTCTTTGTTCTTCCAGTCTTTGTTCTTCCAGTCTTTGTTCTTCCAGTCTTTGTTCTTCCAGTCTTTGTTCTTCCAGTCTTTGTTCTGTATATCAGCCGTGGTACTGTTGCTTTAGTACTGTCTGTTGTGTCTTGCCTGTGTTGTTTGATGCTTTATCTGTAACTGTATGCACTGCCTGTTTGATGGTTCCACAGTCTGCTCAGTCTCAACCCTAAGGCTGGCTACACTACATATAAAGCCACACAGATTGGACATTGATACACCAGTGTGTGAATCCCTCCTTGCCATTCCCTCCTTACCATTCCCAAGTGGTACTGTACCTTTTTAGGCTATGTGCATTCACGTGCTGCGCCATCATCCGCACACATCTGCACATATGGACTATTCAGTACTATTGGCTGTCTGAGTGGCTGTCTCGTTCTATGGTGTCCCGCTCTATGGTACTGTACTCAGACCAGTTATGGCGCTGTCACTCTCGTTGGTCACCTGACTCTAACGGCTACTTCTCTAGCGTGAGTATATTTATGTCTACTATGTAGTCTGTCTGTACGTGGTTGCTCCGCAACAACCACGTGACTAACACCATCCCTTAGCTGCAATTGGGCCGCAACGGTGGGCGGTGGGAAGAAAAAGGAGAAGGACGAAGGATTAAGGGGATAAATTTGGAAGCGCGAGGGATCCAATCACTGTACACCACATTCCTCTCTAAGATCCTCCCATCCTGATGACAAAACTAGAAAATGCCCCCCCAAATGTTCGCTGGCACGTATACGAGACTTATTTTAGATATAGTAGTAGTAGACAGGTAGACGGGTAGACAGACATAGACAGGCAGACACCAGCCAGAACAGGTAGACAGATGGACAGATAGCATTGATACTATGTACCCTGGCATACATACTGTATGTAGTACTCTTATACATACAACGCCTCTTTCCCAGCGCTTGTTTCTTCCCGGGCGGCCCTTCGCTAGAGCCAATTCCATACACCAGCCAGTCCACACACAGCCGCCCACAGCCCACACACTTAACACGCACTAACACACTTAACACCACCTCAACTGTGCCGTGCCGCACTTACTTACTTTACTTGCTGTCTCTTTGCTGTCTCTTGCTGTCTAAGTGTACTTCTGCTGCCTCTCTGCACCCTGCACGGTCCATGTCACTTTCCCCCCTTCCGCCCGCTGTAGAGTGACTTCAAACACACTACCTCGCTCAGGGTATCCTGTGTACCTTGCGACAGAGACGGACTGTGCTTCTTCCCCTTCTACCCTTCTACCCTTCTACCCTTCTACCCTCCTCTCTACTCCTCTTACCACTCCTGCTCCTCCTCCTCCTACTGGTTCTCCTCCTCTTACTGGCCCTCACCAACGAAAGTTACTAAGTTACTTCGTACCTTTAATTACTCCGCAACCTCGCATCTCACAAGTTACAAGTCGCTCAATATAGCACTCTCTGCTGCAACTACACCACTACACCACTATACCACTATACTACCTACTTCACGTCCCTCATGCGCTTACCTCCGTCATCTACATCTCGAGCTTCAATGAATGTGTCTCGCTGTCTCGGTTTGATTCTACGTCCTGCGTTCAACCTCGACACCTTCCACAAGGTAGTGTGTTGAGAACTCCTCCTCCTCCCAAAACAGAGAGAGCTCAGGGCCTCACCCACCGCCTTGGCAACCACAGAAGTGGCTTGTCGCGCTTCATTCTCGTGGGATACCCATACCAGATACCGGAAGCTGCTTCGGCTCCTGTCTCGATAATACTTCGGTGTTTGATCCGCTACAACAATCGCGCTCGTTAATACCCTCGTTTGCTTTACGCCAGGGCCATACACGACGCCCTTTGCTTCTACTGTTTTGGTTTCGATCTGTCCTGTCCTCGACAAAACACACCTCCACCCACCACCACCACCAAAACCACGAGCGAAGTGGCGCATACCCGGCGATACGACCCCTCCGACTCTGATCGCGACAAAGTAGGGAATAAAGGGATACAGCAAGCTGGCATACTATTCTGGTTCCGATAATGGGTCCTCAATCGGAGGGAGGTCCCCCTGGTCCCAGCTGGGCGTATGGAGGCCCACCACCGTCTGGAGGAGAGGATAATCGCTATCAATCCAGTCGGGATATGGCCCCTTCAGGCTACCCACAACAACAGCTCCAGCAGCAGCTCCAGCAGCAGCAGCAGAATCTCCCACGCCAAAACCGAAACAATGGCTACGACCAGGCCAATCGAGGACCACCACCACCCTCGCTCCAGCCCAACCAAAGAATAGACAACATCGCAGGAGACGCACATAAAGACAGTTCCGAACGGGATCGCTCGCGGCACCGTGGTGGAAAGAGGACGGGGAGCGGGCAACTCCGTCTATGCAAGAAGTGCGGCGAGCCCCTCACAGGGCAATTCGTGCGTGCACTCGGTGGCACGTTCCATCTCGATTGCTTCAAATGCAAGGTAAGTCCACCTTATCCCATGTGTCTGTATTTGGAAGACTCGGCTAACAGATCTCTCTACAGGATTGCGGTCAAATCGTCGCGTCAAAGTTCTTCCCAGTAGATGATGAAGGGGGCCAAGGCCAATACCCATTATGCGAAACAGATTACTTTCGACGCTTAGGCCTACTATGCCACCAATGCGGCGGGGCACTGCGAGGCTCGTATATCACGGCGCTGGAGCGCAAGTACCATATAGACCACTTTACGTGTTCGGTATGCCCTACGGTTTTTGGCGCACAGGACAGCTACTACGAGCACGATGATAAGGTCTACTGTCATTACCATTACTCGACACAATTCGCACAACGCTGTAATGGCTGCCAGACTGCCATCTTGAAGCAGTTCGTGGAAATCTTCAGGAATGGACAAAACCAGCACTGGCACCCAGAGTGTTATATGATTCACAAGTTCTGGAATGTAAGGCTTGCCGAGGCTTCATCGGAACCACCGCCGGAGCGACCTCTTTTGAAAGACGCCTCAGATGTGGAGGCACGTAATTTGGTACGCGATGAGGAGGAGAGGATGGAAGAGAAGGTGTACAGAATCTGGAGCGTGCTTTCGACGTTTGAGGAATCCTCGGCGGCGAATATCTCGGATATGCTCCTTCACGTCAGCAACGGTGCCTATGTTGATGGAGTACTGACGGCCAAGAAGTTTATCTGGCATGTTGATCTCCTCTTCAAGTCTGCAGATAAACTGGATGCCGTTATATCACAGCAGGGCGTTAAAGGTACTACGTCGCATATGGCAGGCCGCGATCAGAAGCTAACCCATAGTGCAGGTCTCTCTTACTCGAGGGAAGCGAAGCTGTTATGCAAGAAGATTGTCGCGTTCTTTGCGTTGCTGTCGAAAACCCAGGAGACGGGTGTTAGGAAGCTTGGCGTAACTCAGGAACTCCTTTCGCTTGTCACGGGATTGGCACATTATCTCAAGCTTCTTATCAGGATATGCCTTCAAGGAGCTCTCAGGGTTGAACGCGAAATGAAGAACACCCACGGACTGGACCTTTTCCTGGGCGACCTCGGCGATGTGGACCAAGTCAGGGACGACGAGAAATCTTTGGAGGAGACAACCGGCACGACAGGCCTCGCAGGAGCCGCCTCGGATCAATGCACACATTGCCAACGGCCTATAGAAGACGAGTGCGCCCTTATTGGCGAGAAGAGGTGGCACCTGTCCTGTCTAAGCTGCAGCGTCTGTTCTCGGGATCTCAGTCACAACCTCGAGGATGTGCGCTGGAGCGATTCCGACAGGGTGTTATACTGCAACAACTGCCAGAACCGGTCGCCAGATTCCGTCTCTGGGTTTACTCACGTTACGCGATTACAGCAATACGTCTTCCTCCTGAGGGTGGCGCTTGCGAGACTCCTGATGATGTTGAGGAACAGCGGTACGCTGCCACACACTTCTGATGATCCAAACTTGAATGGTTATAATTCACAGGAAGGCCATCGGCTCGGCGAGTCGTCAGACCAGCACCCAGCCGCTCTCACTCAGGAGAGTCGGTCTAAATCGTACGGCGGCACGAGCGAGGAGAACCCGCGAGAATCGTCGTATGAGAACACGCTTAACGATGTGAGGAGGTTGCGCAGCACGCGTATGGACAAGCATTTATCTTCGACTATCAAAAAGGCCAGGACGTCGCGTATCATGGACGGACCGGAGAGCCGGAGTGTGCGACCCGGGTCAGCTGGTGCGGATGGGTCTGATACGAGGAATAACGACTTTCACATCGTGGAGGAGCGCGATAACCAAGGCGAGCCGAGATCGGAACTCTTGTTCGGACACCAAGATGCTCTCACTCTAGATGACATCCCGAGGATCGTCGCGGCGGAACAAGCAAAGGAGCAGAGGCCGAACGCCTATAAACACGCCCGACACGAGTTATTCAAGACATCTATCACGGAACCCAAGCTACTGAATGGACACCAGAGGACCTACTCCAACGCCAACGAGCTCGACAACCCCAACCTCGAAAGCGAGCCCTCCCCACAGCGCGGACCGCCGGGAAAGCGATACTTCTCCGAACTCTCGGCGCTCGAGTACTTCATCGTCCGCCACGTAGCAGTCCTGTCCATGCAACCCTTACTGGACGGCCACTTCACGCTAGAAGAGCTCCTAGGCCTCATCGAATCGCGCAAACCAACGTTCTGGGATAAATTTGGCAAGGCCTTCAAGAACGACAGCCGCAAGGGCGCCAAGAAGAAGGGCGTCTTCGGCGTACCCCTCGAAGCGATCATCGAGCGCGACGGTGCGGACTCAACGGATGGCGTTGGGCCTGGTAGCTTAAGGATTCCGGCCTTGGTGGATGATGCGATTTCGACGATGCGGAAGATGGATTTGTCTGTCGAGGGCGTGTTCAGGAAGAATGGGAATATAAAGAGGCTCAATGAGGCGGTGGCGGCGATTGATAAGGATGGGTGCGATGCGGTGGATTTGTCGAGCGAGAATGTCGTCCAGGTCGCTGCGCTGCTGAAGAAATACCTGAGGGAGCTGCCGGATCCGTTACTAACGTTTAAATTGCATCGGCTGTACATCACGTCTCAGAAGATCGCGGATGAGGATAAGCGACGTCGTGTGCTTCATCTCACGTGCTGTTTGCTGCCTAAGGCACACCGAGATTGTTTGGAGATTCTCTGTTCGTTTCTGAATTGGACGGCGTCGTTTCATCAGGTTGATGAGGAGTCGGGAAGTAAGATGGATACGCATAATCTTGCGACGGTTATTGCGCCGAATATCTTGTTTACGAATACGAAGAATGCGGGGATGGATGATAGTTTTTTGGCTATTGAGGCGGTGCACTCGCTCATTGAGTGTAATGACCAGATGTGTGAAGTAAGTTTTACCTCCCCCCTCCCCTCCCCTCCCCTCCTCTCCTCTACTTTTCAAATCCCCCCCAAAAAAAAACTTACTAACAACCCCCCTAGGTCCCAGAAGACCTCCAATCCATCCTCAACGACTCCTCCCTCTTCAACAACCCCAGCGACATCACCACAAAGGAAATCCTCAAACGCTACGGCGACATCGCCGCTAACGGCGGCCCGCGGCACACCGTCGAGACAACACCCGGCCCTGCCCTCGGTCGCTCTAATGACGGTAGTGGTACCGGCAGTGGTCGCGCACATGCACACCCTGTCGTGACGAGGGTGGAGACGGAGAATTCGCAGAATGGGACGTGGTTGAATGAAAGTAGTGTTAGGCACGTTCAGGAGGGTTCTGGGAACGGCGGCGGCAACGGGTCGGGAGGGAGTCAGGGGCAGAGTCAGACGACGCCCCCGCAGCAGCACCAGCAGACGCAGTCTTGGCAGGGACAGGGAGAGGAGCTCGAGCATCCGAGTCCGTATGCGCAGAGGGATGGGAGCGGGAGCGGGTACCCGTCCAGAGAGATGTTGCCTTTCGTGCAGAGGGAGGGAAATGGGACGCCGGATAGTGGGAGTGGGTATAAGGAGAGGAGTGGGTGGAGGCATAGTGCGTGGGGGAGGGGGAGTCAGCAGCAGGGGGGGCAGAATGGGCAGCAGGGGCAGGGACAGCAGGTGCAGCAGGGGCAGAATGGGGGGGTGGGGGTTACGGGGACGAGCTAGTCAACTCGTCGGCTCATTCGACTGTATCCCTTGACGAACTTGATGCGATTGAAAGGAAAAACACCCAACATTGGTTTTTTTTGCACATAACGAAAGTACATATCTGGATCAATTCAGCGGCTTTTTTTGTTTTGTTTTTTTCGAATTCGGAGGATGCATATACCAGAACTCAGCAAGCCCGCCACCACACCCATCAAAGAAAAAGCGAGGAACCTTAAGCAAACTACCACAGTTTTTTTGTGCGAGCGAATTCACCATACCACACCAGAAGTTAAACAAAACGTCGCACTTCTTCTTCTTTCTCCAAAAATCGGAAATCCGCATACTACTCCCCACGATCGCGACGTTTATCTCATCCTCGTCCCACCCTTCGTGCCGCATTTCATCGTTGTTGCGACGCCTTTGATATAAGGGGGGAGGGGCATCCCTTTTTCATCTCCCGCTTCCGTTTTTTTCGAACTGTCGCGCTTTTTGTTGCGCGCATTCACGGGCGTTTTTGTTTGTCGTGCCTGGCACGCTTTGTTTTGTCGATGGAAAAGGGGGAATCGGCTATAATTTTCTTCTTCGACGTATGTAGTACGCTACATACGCCCACCAGCACGTTTTATTCGGCCCCCTACTCTCTCTGTCGCACACCACCGCCGCCGTCACCGTCGTCGCTACCAACCCTTGGATTTATTTTCAATGCCACGCCGCCACTGCTACGACGCGAATTCCCGTTGGGGGGCCAGCCATACCATACCCACTTCATACCATTTTTTTTTTTTTTTTTTTTTTCAAAGAGTGCTTTTTTGTGTTGGATTTGGGGGATATAATCCGCTTGTTTTACGTCGTTGGGGTAGGGGCGAGCCGGGCCTTGTTTGGGTGCGTTGCGGGTGCGGGATGTGCATCGATCGATTGGTTGGGTGGTGTGGAAAATTGTGAGCGGGGGGGGAGGGGTATAGGATAGGCTCCTAGCAGGCCGCGGTTGGGTTTGATGCTGGGGGACAGAAATTGTCGAAAGCTGGATGTAATTCCCACGCGTATGTGATGAAGAAGAGTTGGGAGGAGGAGGAAAAGGGGACATGCGGACGGACGGGCAGTTCCGCGACGTTTGAGTAGGGCGCTGGAGTTGAAAGTGGGATGGAAAACAGGGCAGGGCGGGGGCAGGGCGGCGCGGAGGGGGGACGCGTGCGTGTGCCATCTCGTAGTATACTACAGATATGAATGTAGAATGAATGGGAGTGGAATATTGTAAAGATGCTGTCTTGTTTGGTGGTGTGGTGATGTGTGATGTGATAATATAACTAAAATACAAAAAATAAAATATACAAGACTATATTGGACTATGCTAACAAACACTATACTATACTATACTACGCCAAAGCAATCCCAGCAAACGCGCACCCCCCCTCGTAAATCCTCTCCTTCCCCGACCCGTCGAGGCGGAAACGGTATACACTCCCTCCTAGGTCAGTAGCGTAGATGAAGCCGTTGGCGACATCAAGCTGCAACCCAATCGCCTCATTCAGTCCCGCTAATACGATTTTATACCCCAATCTCCTCTCTAACTCCCCTTTCGCCCCCTCCCCTCCCGCTGTTGCTGCTGTTGCTGCTGTTGCTGCTGTTGCTGCTGTTGCTGCTGTTGTGGAGCGAGACACACTACCGCAGTTAACGGTGTTGCCGAAGGGTAATTCGCCGCGGTCGCACCAGTAGAGGGTTTGTGAGTCGATGTCGATTTCTAGATCTGTGGGCTCCGGCAACCCCGAAAATAGCACCTCAATATCCCTCCTCCCCTCCGCCGTCTCCCCCCTCGGGATATCAAGACCAGCCCTCATTATCCTCCCCCGCCCCCCCTTACTAGGCCCTTTCTGACTCCAGTAAACGAACCGATGAACAGGGTCCACAGCGATACCGACGCACCAGCGCGTTTGATCGGCTTTATGGGCGGGGTTGTTGAAATCCCCGTTCTGGATGAGGGTGGTGAGGTCGGAGCCGTCGGGGCGGAGGCGGAAGATCCGCATGCCTTCGCGGTCGGAGATGTAGAGGTGGTTGGTTGTGCGGTCGGCGGTTATTTGTTTCGGGGTGTGAATCGCGCCGGGGGGTAGGATTGTCGTCACACCCGTACCATCGGGGAGGGATGAGCGGATGGATCCGCTGTTGGTGGAGACGGGGCCCATGGCGGTCCAGTAGAGTCTGTTCCCCAAAGTCGTAATCCCATCCGGCATCGCCTCCGAATCCACCAGTGTAACCAGCGGTGTTTTTCCATCCACCGACCCCTTCAAAACGCGCCCCGAGCTCATGGGGGTAGAGAGGTTCGTGAGGCCGAGATCGAGGATATACAGCGTCTGCGCCGGCACCTCCTCTGCCTGGGGGGGGTAGAGACCGCCGGAGGGGGATTTCGCGCCTAGTTTCCCCTTGGCGACGTATTCGGAGACCACGAAGTCGTGGGCGTGGGGGCTGAAGCCGCGGGAGGAAATGTAGTGGGATTCGATGTGCGCGACGGTGTCGAGACCGACTTGGTCCATTAACCTACACGGCCCCTCGGCGCTACCGAACATCTGGGTCCAGACACCGTCGATATCCTCTGGGCTCCCGACGCCTTCGGAGAGGACGGTTAGGCATTCGCGTTTTATGGCTGCCCAGATGCGGTTAAACAAGAACCCGGTTGATTCTTTCTTAACCACCACGGGACTCATTTTTATCCTCGTCAGTTCGTCAAAGAGGAAGGGGAATATAGACGCGTGTGTGAGGCCGCATGTCATGAGTTCCACGACGCGGAGGGAGGGGGGGAGGAAGAAATGCATGTTCAGCACCCTTCCCCTCTCCACCTCAGGGACTTCCTCGAGCATAGCGCTGGATTTGTAAGATGACGAGTTCGTAGCTAACACACAATCCTTCGGCGCTATGGCAGCCAGTTCGGCGAAGGTAGATATTTTGAGAGAGAGGATTTCGGGGATAGCTTCTATTACTAGCCAGGCATCTTTGACGGCCTCTTCTAAAGATGAGAAGGTGCGGGCGACGCCGGGGGTGATGTCGGGGATGGCGACGGAGGGGAGGGTGGTGCTGATGTAGGTTAGGGCGGCGGAGAGTTGGTCCGCGGAGGGGTCGCGGATGTGAACGTCGTGGCCGCCGGCGAGGAACATGAGGGCCATGCGGCGGCCTAGGACGCCGGCGCCCAGGATGGCGACGGGGCGGCCTGCCGTTGATGGGGGGGTCCAGGTGGACATTTTTGAGGCGGTTGGGGGAGGAATTGAGGGTAGTGTGAGGTTGAGGATGGGTGATGGAAGATAGGAGTAATATGTAGATAAACTCGAATTATGATTAAACCGAGCAATAGGAGAAATATGAGATTGGAGTATATTTAATCCAAAACTTAGAGAGTTGGTTCATAGGGGATATATATACAAAACCCTACCAATTAGCTCATCATGACCGCCACCGACCAAGCCGAGGTATCCAGTACAACTCTAGGTAATAACCTGAAGAAAGTAGTCGGGGGCACCTCTCCTATAAGCAAGAATCCCCTCACCTCCTCCTCAAAGTGGCACAGACGTCATGCATCCCGAAAACCCCAGTGGATCCCGCCGTAGAACAATTGTTGAGGAAATAGCTAACTAGCTAGCTTCCGATGCCCTAGAATCCTTCCTGGGCGGAAGCACCCCGCGTTCCGAACAAATGACATGACGAGAATTCCGCATCCGTGGTGCTGGGGCTTGGGTTTTTAAGATTTTCTGCCAAGAGGCGGTATGTGAGTGCCGGGGACCGGTAGTGGCTGTTGCCCCACTATGACGCCGAGAGTTACGGTGGCGCTGGGCCTTGTTGGGGTTAGGGGGGTTTGGGGTGGGGCGGGCGCGGGACTACAAGATCTCCATGAAGGCGCTGGTCCCCCTCGATCGTTGTTGAGATGAGAGATTTGGGAGATTGATATTTCTACCGAACGGGGATTTTGTGATGTTGTTTGGCTTATCTACAGAGTATTCATAGTAGGTCCTCTACTGTAATTTTATTGCACTTTGTCTATAGCCTGGTAAATTTTAAAAAAAAATTACATTACGATTAAGATTAAGATTAAGATTATATTAGTATTTGCATTAAGTTTTACTTGCAAGACCACTGAAACACCATAATTTGAACAAAATATTGACGTAAATATGAGAATTTACATATATTGGTACAACTACATAAAATATCTATAACAAAACGCCCAACAGTCCACATACAATTAAAACAGAAAGATCTGATCCGTCGCCTTAGCAATAGCTCCCGGCTTCGTATACCCCAAAGCATCCAAATTATTCTTCATCGCATTGATCATTCCCGGTGGACCACACAGCATGATCTTCGAGTCCAGCGACGGCGTAGGTAACCTCTCAGAAATGATCTCCTTCGTGACGAAGCCCGTCCCATATTTCCACCCCTCTGGTGCCGTGCCCACTACATACCAGACCTTGAACTTGTGAGGGTACTTCACCGCCCAGCTGTCAAGCTGAGGGCGCAGAAGGATATCCTCCTCGCTGTTATTGGCGTATAGCAGGCTCACGGTCGTGGTATCCGCATCATCTTCGCAGATGGCGCGGATCAGCTGGTACATCGGGGTGATTCCCGTGCCACCTGCGATCATGCCGATGTGTTTGCACAGTCCGTTCTTGTAAGTCATTGCACCTTTGGGGCCGCGAAATTCCAGAGTCTCGCCGACGTTAAGACCGGCCATGTGGTTTGTAATGAGGCCGTTGGGGTAGACTTTAATGACCAGCTCGAGCCCTCCGGGATCCTTGTCGTTGGAGATGGGTGTGTATGACCGGGAGATGGTCTTCCCATCAATCACAGCCTGGATGGCGACGTGCTGGCCAGTGGGAAGCCCAAGTACGGCGTCGGCGCTTGGAAGGCTGAAAACAAAGCGATATGTGTTCGCTGACAGCTTCTCCTTCAGTGCGAGTGGCAGCTTGCGGTACTTTTTGGGGTCTAGGACCGGCAGTCGAGGTAATGCCACGATTTGCTTTTTCACGATTACTCGCGAGGTCTGATGAATGCGTGGAGGGGTCTTTCCGATGCCGCGCGAGACGTCTAGAAGCTCGAGGAATTTACCGCCGGCAATATAGGCAGCCGTGGAGAATGTTGCGCCGGCGCTGAGGTATCCAAGCCAGAATTGGCCCATTGAGTGTTGTTTGTAGCCACCTCTCAAAAAGCTCTTCAATTGGGCTTTAATCGCAGGCGCATCTCGAATGGATGAGACGCCGAGGAAATAGAGACCAGAACCGGCAGCTCCTACGAAAGCAGCTCCGGCTACCCAGCTTGCGATGCTCCAGATGGGAGATTGTGTGCGAAGAATCGGAGGGGCGGCAATCTTCTCATATGTCGGACGATATATTTTGACTTCATCTTGACGATGCTGTGAATAAATCCATTAGCCATAGTCTCTGCAACAAATATACATATATACATACCTCATCTCCAAGCTCGCCGATTAACATATCCTCCAACAGAGCCTCAGCTCCGTCAGAATGGCCGACATCTTCGAAGGCAACAGTGGCATCTGTACCTGCGCATTCCTTCAAGACTTCACCGCCACCTGGATGCTCTTCGAGATAGTTGGATATGTCGTAGACTAAATTCCCAATAAGTCAGCATGAGAAGAGAATACATCTATCATTCACTCACCCTTGTTATGAACGACAATCCACAGGCTGTTACCTGAATTGTGTTCGGCAACGTCTTCTAAAGAAAAAGTCAGAGACATTTTGATAGGTGTATAAGAGGTGGATGGGATAAGAGAAGGGGTAGGGGAGTGGAGATGGAGTGATATATATTCCAGGTCTCAAAAAGTGTAAGTCTTACAAGAGAAAACAATGTGGCATTGGTACGCGGTATTTATCTAGGACGTGGCAAAATCTTTTCTTGACTCCTCGAGTAGGTGCGCCTGAGATGCTACCAATTTCACATCGGGGAGGCATCGTTTACTTCGAAGAAATCGTGAATAGTTATAAGTGAACCCAGGCAAATAAAATGGATCATGCCCGATATCTTCTAAGCACCTCGGTCATTAAAGGTGGAGACCTGTCGTAACATGATCCCGTCTGTCCCTGGTTTTCTCTCACCGAGAATTGTTGGGTGTTCCTGAGCCATTATTGTGGCCCACTGCGCAGCGCCGCTTCCTCCCGAGAGACGGCTTTGACGGCATAACAATTATGAAAATACGTATACGCCGCCACATCGCACAGCGAAGAAATGCATATATAAGTTATAACATTTCTAATGTCTGGAATTCTGATTTATTACAAGCGTTAAAGATTTTCCAGCCAGCACACATATTTAAACCAGGCTCCATGCCAGGTTGTCTATTTAAACTGTCCTGCTTATTTTTTGACGTTCTCGTCAGTGTCTTTTACAGATACTAAGTCCAAGATGTCGACTGTTACGAAGCAGTTCTACCTAGTGGGCGATGACCCAAGCACTGTCCGCTCTATTGAGGTAGACAGCAACCAAACCCTAAAGTCCTTGCAAGAGGTGCTCGGTGAAGAGTTTCATATCATCCAACCATCAGGTAAGGAGCCCAATACATTAATATCTGCTCGCCGTTACAGAATAATAGCTGACGAGACATGACAGGAATTTCATTCCAATCAACAGACCAAGCTATCGAGACCGTGGCCGAAGTGGTGGAGACCAACTCTTCTATCGGCATCAGCGTAGATGGGATGCCTATTCGCGAGCCAGATGGGCCACCTCCACTGCCCGTCGTCGGCAACTTCTACGAAATCTACCCCGACCATCTCGGAAACCACGAGCGCCTATTCCGCAAATACGGCTCCGTCATTAAGACGGTCAACAATGGCAAGGTTAACTACCTGACCAATGACCCCGCCGTGGCGGGCTATGCCTTCAGCGAATCGCAGTATTTCACCAAGGGCATCAACTCCGATCACCCGCTGTTTCCATTGAAGGATAACTCCGCGCTCTTCCTAGGCGACACAGAGACTGAAAATTTCCGATTGAGCCATAAGTTTGTGCCTCCGTGTCTGAGTCCCAAGGCCGTCCGGCACTATACTCCATTGATGCAGCAATGCGTCCGGGAATCCTTCAAGGTGTTCGATGCCGCCGACAAGGCAGACGAGTCCTGGAATGTTTACCAATACATGCTAAAACTAGGCTCTCAAACGGTAGGAAAGTTCAGTCTCGGTCTCGACTTTGGCCACTTTGAGAGCCGCGACGCCCCGCTCCACAGGGCCGTGAAACTCATCGCAGAAATCCTGGTTCTCAACAAGAAGGTCGCCTCCCGCGGTGCTTGGTACGGGAAACTCCCTTTTGGAGACCCAGCGCGCCTCAGGAGCGGCCAGCAGGAAATGTATGGTATCATCCACAAGGCCATGAATGCCCTTCGAGATGAGGGAGCACCAGATCTTCCACTCCACGACGCTGCTCTCCAAGCAAGCTGCGCAGCCGACTACCTCGCTCGTGCCATCGACGAGACCGGCGCCAAACTCCCCGAGCAGCTTGCCTTCTCGAACCTCGTCGTGGTCACTGGTGCCGGATTCACGACTACCTCGTCGCTGTTGTCCTGGCTGATATACTCAATGGTCACATACCCCGGCGAACAAGACCGTCTCCTGCAAGAACTTGTCGATCACGACGTCAACAGCGAGACCAACTGGGACACCGAGCTCATCCAATCCCTTACCTACCTCGACAAATTCGTCAAAGAGACCCAGCGAATCCACAACCCCTCTTACCAACCTGGCCGGACCACAAAACAAGAAGTCATAATCCCCGGCGGTTACCGCCTCCCCGCCGATAAGATCCTCATCCCTGCGCTGTACGCAATTCAGACCAATCCCGACTTTTGGGATAGCCCGCTGCGCTTCGACACATCGCGGTGGGACCCGGCGAAGGCAAAGGACAGGCATCGGTGTGCGTATCTCCCGTTCGCTACAGGGCCGCGTGGATGCATCGGGTTCAACTTTGCGCTGCAGGAGGTAAAGGTCCTGCTCCCGGAACTGTTGTATCGATATGAATTCTCGCGTGCGTCGACGGAGACGATTGAGTATGATCCGGAGTTCCAGCTGATTCGTCCGTTAAACTTTTATGTTCGTGCGAGGAAGCGCACAGTGTGGCCGGAGAAATCAAAATAGATTGGGTTAGAAAGGGGTGAGTGAGTGTTGCGGGAGTTATGGTTGACTATGTTATGTAATATCATTATGGTAGATAGAATTATGTAAAATATAAGCCGAAATATAACAATCTGTTTAAAGAACCTATGTTTCGAAAATGGTATCAATTCTCAGTTGTGCACTGTCCATCCCTTGGGACTTTGGCAGGCGTGAGTAAGCATCCTTGGTGTAGTTTTCTCAGAAAATATCGGAGGAATTCTATGATTCTTACTCGTATATGTCGGTCTATTTCGGGCGAGGTCGCGCATGGGCGAATAAAAATAGGGAAGGCGAGACGGGCTTGGAGAGGGGCTACGTCGATGTAATCAAGAACCGAAAAGAGTCTTCGTGGCTGGGAAGGGCAACAGCGACAGGTGGGAAAATAATGTAACTGTGGAAGCCACCATTGGTCTACAGCGGAATTCACATGCCTTCGTCAACACCACTATTCTCAGTTGCTTATGTGGCATTCGTGTCTCAATACACTTCAAGTATGGCGTGCGCGCCCAAGATCTCTCCCCAAGAAACTGATATTATCCAAAACAAAACACCCAAGCGACGTCGACTCTAATTGCCTCGGGCACAGAATCCATCTAGAACCATGGGCAATTAAAAGTAATCCCCAGGATATGCACCGGCAGATTTGCCCGGACCGCCCTACTATAGTACCAGAATCCTGGTCGGGGCCATTTACCCGTCGGCCATGGGATCGCCGTATGGGTCGGCACTGTAAATTCCCCGAGCGCTCGCGTCGACATTCTCCGGCGTGGCGTCAGGGAATAGGGGTGAACGCGGGGAATATAAAAATACGACGGCGTTAATTGGGGGGTGCGTTGGGGGAAAAAGGAAATGACAAGAACGGCCTGGGTGTGGGAGATTCGGGATAAAGTTATAGAGTGCTGACGACGGGTGGGGCCATGTGGGAGTTTGGTTTGATAGGAGATGGGTTTGGATTATGGACAAGTGTGAAATGTATGTAGGGGAAAGTATAGGGGAGAATATGGTATGGAAACTTTCGTGGTTTGGACAGAAGCGTATTTCTCACTACCTAAGGTTGTTCACTACCCAACCCCCTTTCCATTTACTCAGTCGACGCAACGAACGACGCAGCCAAGGTAACGACAACATAGTCTTGAGTGGTGGGTCCCCCAAAGTACCCAAACACAGTCCCATCCACGCCACTGGGCCTCGCAATCCACCGAGCCGTCCCAATCTTCTCGTTCATGAATGAGAGCTGGTTGTCCTTGCCAACGCTGAAAGCAGTGGTGATGCCGCCGGTGCCGTAGTAGGCAGCAAGACGCCCACCGAGTTCATTAGCAAAGCCCACCGGGGGCGGGACCTCAGGGCCGGTGTTGATGGGCTGAGTGCATGTCAAGGTTCCGTCGCTGGCGAGTGCGTAGGTCGCTTTGATGAAGTCATCCGAGGTCGTGGCGCCATTGCAGAGGAGGAAGACGGGACGAAGCATTTGGACGTTTGGATCGGTTACGATGATGTTGAAAGGGGCGGCGCGGGCGTTGATAACGGCAGGTGCGGCAAAGGATGGGGCGCTGGTAAGATTAGTGACGTGTTTTAACGTTTAATTCTGATGCGATATATCTTGAGAGGCGGCCCTGAGGGAGGTAAGTTGACTTACATCAAGCCTAGGAGCACAGCTCCAACACAGGAGGCCTTCATACTGCTTGTTTGTTTGAGGTCTAAAGAGTTGGTTATTCTTGGAGAGCTTGTAGTCTGGCGAAGCAACCAGAATTTTGTGTCAATACACCATCTTATGTACTTTTCCCCAAATCTTCCTCGACCGTTTCATGCTCGTATTCCTCCTTGCGCCAAGCGTCATTCTCTGTGACATTGCAGATCACCTCACTTCAACTTCATATATCCAATGACTGTGGCGTTATGCATCCTGGCGGCAAGGACGGATTCGCTCCAACCTCAGCACGTCTTTTCTTCCCCTCTTTTAGCCCTCTGTACTACAGTCCAGCGATGACTGTGCCCACCCATCTCCTATGAAATACCTGGATTCCGGAACTTCTTTTTTGACATAGAATAATACAGCATATTCGGAGCCGGGATGACGCACCCAGGCTGGTGCTCTCAGACAACAAAGCGAACTTCTCAGATCCCACGCGGTGCCCTTGCGTCGTGCCAGCGTGCCCTGCGCTCCTTGCTTCATGTCTTGTGGTTCATCGGTTATCCACTCGTATAGGCTATTTTCTAACAGAGGCGTCCGAGGATCGGCAAACCAGGCGCCATAACCTCCAGCTTCTCACTGTCCAGCCGGTCATAAATCAGGCTCGGGAGCGTAATCCGGAGCAAAATTACTCCTCCGCCAAGCCATAGAAATTGCACATCTCCTCATTGCTAGAGTATTCCCGCGTCAGCGTCGCATCTACGACCTTCAGGTAGATTGATTCTCAGATCGGTGGCATTTCCACAATATCATCCAGATGGGTACTGGGAAGTGGTTCGGTGGGACTTATAATGCCGGCTGGGGACATGGCGAGGGGACGATGGCGAGCTCGGCTCGTTAAAGGCGCTGGGAGTACGATCCCCTCCGAGTAGTCAACCAAGAAGATTTCGCAATGCTTGGCTGGCGCTGCTTACTTTACACTGTGAATATTGGATGAGGGTGGAATACTTCAGCTTATGTATGTTCGTGAACAATCACGTGGATTATACCAAGAGTCTAGTAAAAACTCAATGGAGTCTTTTTAGACGCCATTGCGAATTTGCTGGATGCCACATTCCTCAAAAAACTTAGTGGCACTTGTCAAATGCACAGGTTTTAAAGGCCAGGTTGCCTAACTTAGCTTGGAGGGAATCACACGCCTGCACCAGCCCATTTTGGAGTATTTCTGAAGTATCTGCTTCACTTTCGTTGCCCTATCAAAACTTGGTATGCTCAATGCTTTGTATTCCATGTGGGATTAGATATTAGAATCACATTAATTGCACCAAGAGCCTAGATCATATTCTCATAACCGTCAAACTAGGCAAAAGTGAACCGTGACTTCCAAATCCAACAACTAGCATTTTCAGACCATATAGAGACAGTGCATATTATGGCCATGAACCTGACTTGCTAACCAAGTTTCTTATCTTCAATTTTGTCTCAATCCACGAAGATTCTTTTCCACTCCACGTATCGTTCCTTTCCTGACACCCCTCCGCGTAGCAGCCGGTAAAACTCCTCTTGGGCTTCGGGCTGACCAGGTCGGAGTTTCAACTTAAATGGCCACTTCTCGATGACAGTGTGCTTTTCTTTTACTGCTGCCCCAATAAACTGCGCTGTATCTGAAAATTTAAAGTCGTTTGCATATCTTATAGCATCTTTAGTATCAATTTGTATGACTGTAGAGGGATGAGCCAATTTCGTCTCTTATGCTTACCGATTGAAAATGTGGTCGTAGGTTGCGACAATATCCTGAGCGCATAAATACCTAATAATATCTGGACTAGCAGGGTTCATCATCATTCTCATGTCAATAGGCGGGAGGTATCGGAGAAGGCGTTTTGCCTCCAGGCTATGCGGAGTTTATACAGGCAATTTGATCTTTGTCTGTCATGGTCTCATCAACGGCGTTCATGAATAGAGTAATGAGGGTCGCATTCGGATTAACGAGAGGTCCCTGAAGCAAGCGCACCATCGAGAAAACTGTGCTGTGTATTCCAAGGTATCCGCGATCTGAAATATTAGCAACCTATGCAAAGTTAGTAGATGAAGTAGACCATTAAATATATTATTACCTCGATGCGACTGAAAGAGATGGGTTCAAGGTGATTGGGAAGGTCTGAAGCATCCATCTGAAAAAGTCGAAAGGATATCTGCAAGTCTGAGAGACGAAGAGCAAAAGCCCGAAGCTCTGTGCGGAGGTAGTAGAAGAGCTTGCCGTAAATGTCGTTTCTCGCAGGCCCACTAGAGCAATCTTCAACCTCCTTTAGTGACCAGCCGTTGAGAGGGTCGGCATTGTCACGTATTGGCCACGTATCGGCAGTCTGGAAGAAGGTCCTATAACCCGTTAAAGCCATGCCGTATACAAATGTTTAGTAGTTGACTGCTCACGGGTTTGGTTCTTTGAATTCATAGCGTGGAGACCCAAACGGTAGTAGGAGTCCGTCTGCCCAGTACTGATTCTTTGCGATCCGATGAGAACGAGACTGAAGAAGCAAATGTCGATCACGGTAATCCTTTCTAGATGCAGCAAGGGTAATGGCTGTGCGGATTTGGTTCGCCCGTTGAACCGTTAGGCCTTCTGGGATGCTCATGTAGAACAATAGATTATCCCACGACGACCTTTTTAGCACAAGCCTCATCGAGCGCTGTCCAAATGTCCATGTCTTTGCCAAGATAGCACTTGGTAGTTTGCTCCTAATCTTTTTGCAAACGTCTTCTATAAGAGGACGAACCCACTGTTGGAGGATGTCAAGGTCAGACTTGCGGATGAGAGCTGAGTACCAGATGTGGATTATGCAGTCGGCGGCCTCGTCGATGTTGTCGACTGTGAGGACAATAAGAAGCATAATAACGTTTCGTGCTACGATATCAAGATCGAGGTCGTTCATTGTGATATCGATAGGCTGGTTATAGCTTTTTGGTAGCAGTGCGATGGTCTTGACCACATTTCGAAAGTCGCCAGAAGCTATAGTATGACAAGATTCGTCAGTTTATGATACAAATGGGAAAGTGAACAAATACACACCTGCAAACAAGAGGCGTAATTGCTCTCCATAATCATTCCCTTCGTTTGATCCGAGTTGGAGAACATCAAAAGAAGGAACGTTGCCCCAGAGGTATTTTTCCCCTCCAAACTGTACCCCCAATGGTCCTCCGGCACCGACGAAAGCTGGTTTTCGGTTCTCCAGAACCCAGTCGGGAGTCCATTTTTCTTTGCCTAGAAACGACTTGCAATCTGTTTTGTGAATGGACCAGTGAGACTTTTGACAATTCGGGCCGCAGTACTGAAAAAAGGAGTTTAGTTCATATATTCAAGAGAAAGGCTGGCGCATGCATCACATACCACGACGAGGAGACAGTTCCTGCAGCTGTATCTGCCAACTTCCTTGCAGTCAGTACCAGTGCCAATGCTGTCCAAACTCCAGTTTGCGCAGACAAAGTCTGGAGTTGCCATTTTGATGCCGTGATATCCTGAAGATCAATGGTTGACTTTGAAGTGTTTATTGAATGCGAACTTCCTCGCCAGTGGTTGTAGCGGTCAGCTCTAGCAAACGGGAAAAGCAAACAAAGCATAATAGTAAGGCCGACAAGGCTAGCAAACATGAATAGCCTCGGAACCTATTAGACTCCGGAAATAGCCAATGATGTCTATGTAATTTATTTAAGCTTACAGTGACCAAGGGTACGGTATAAGTGCTTAGGCTTGAAGGCCCGGGTTACCTAAATAAGAAGGCTGTGGGAAAATCGCACTTTTCCGACTTATTTTAGAGTAGATTTATCATTTCATTGTTCTATCCAATCTTGGCATATCCAATTCGATGTGCTCCAAGTTGATAATCTCCAACGCGACATGGTATCCCTGAAATCACTTTGTCCCCCCTTCCTGACCTAGTCTGATATCACTTGGCATCGTCACAACACACTCCCCACCTCCATCAAACCAGCACGCCCCCGCACTGCGAATTCTCCTCGAACTTGCCAAATAGAGAAGTAGGTATACTTCTGAAACGATTTCACCCCAGCAATAAATGCGCCATTGCTCTCCCTCCGATCCCGTCTTATGTCCTCCGTCCTCGCCTCCTTCACCAACGTGCTCGCGATGCCTGACGCACCAGACTCCCCACCCTGCCTTCCCTCGACCAATATACTCCCGGAGAAACTCCCATGTCTTCTCTCTTGCTCGATCGTCCCACCCTATCTCGCCATCATGTACATTGATACCCCAGTACCCCCTTTCATGTTTCCGTATCTCTCGACTCTGTGACACGGGACGAAAACGCGCGTACCCAATCTCTGCTGCAAGGTTCGCAAGTGGCACCGTTAGGAACGTCGTGCTTACCTCCTCGGAGGTGGGGGCGGGTAAGGCGTAAATTGTCGACGAGCCTGGTATGTGGGATGCATGGCGCTTCCTCGATAGCCGCTTTTGTGAAGGTATGAAAGAACTTGGAACTAGCAGGGGTTTTTCCGCATCAGGGAAAGCTGGGTTATTTTGCCGACTTTCCTGATCAAATGGGACGGGAGGAGTGTCAGAGACGTGAGTAAGGTCGCTGATCGGGCGACCAGATTTGCGTGTCGGGGTTGGCAAAGGCATTGTGGCAAGAGTTCGCTTCTTGGGGCTGCGGTGAGGGCTATCTGGTGGCGGAGTTCTGCGAACCTGTAGGTTGTATTGGCCGAGTGACGATAGCCGAGGCAGTGATGGCGAAGAATATTCTTCTAGGCGTAATGCAGATGTAAGTGTAGTTGAAGGCGCCTCTTCACTGCGAGTAGGCGCTGGACTTAGTGGGGAAGTTATCTCTTTTGGGTGTTCTTCCGATACATGTGCTCTGCTTCGCAATGTTGGGCCAGACTGCCTTCCCCCATTTCCTAATTCAGAACCAAGCGCCTCAGCTACCGGAGGAGATAAAAGCACTCGTACGGGAGATGGTGAAGAGTAACGTGGGCTTTCAAATTGAGACAAGAACGTGTCTCGAATGACTGAAGGGGTTGAGCAGGTTGGTATGGAAGGGGAAGATTCCAACTGTCTCGTTGAAGTGCCACCAGTTTCACGACGCGGACCGACGTGTTCAGCTACTGAACCGGCTATGGTCCTTGATGTTTGTTGTTCCTGTTGTATCCCTTTTCCAACCCTCTTTTGGCCAGCGTCCTTGGATTTGTCAAGGTCACGTACGCGAAACCGTGGAGAGTTCATGCCATCAACACTCGTGAAGGAAATATCCAAAAACTGTATAGCGGACGAAGGGGCGGTAGTTGTCTTTGAGCGAGTGAGGTATTCCCTTCTCGGGACAGAGGAAAGCTGGGACGCTGGCAGGCAAGAGCCTAAGACATTCAAGAACATGTGACTTTGGTCCTCGTTGGATTGAGAATTGCGTATATCAGCACAAAGCTGCCGCTCAGGACCCTCATCTCCACCCGACTCATCATTGTCACTCGCTATATCCTCGTCGTGTAAATCAATCCGTCCCTGCGGTTCGAAATCGAGGTAAGCTGCCGCCAGTGACCGATAGAGGGCATCCTCTTGCCCAAGACTTGGCGCCGTCGTATGAACGAGGATTTCAAGACGGCAGTTAGCCATAATAACTACGCCTTCTAATCAGCATTATAGCAACTGAAGAAGTTCAAGCTAGGAATGGAGAAATGGCGACTGCTTGATTACTAGTGGTGTTGTAGGTATCCAGCTACCAGCGAAGTTGCCTGTATTGAGTCAGGTGATTTGATTTGACGCTAATACTATTTAGGTTAAGGTGCAGCTGTGAATGAGCCCTCAGAACGACGAGAGTATTTCAACGTCAGTTATCATTGATTGGCATGATCTTCTCTACCAACTCTACAGGATATGGTTTGTTGATAATGAATCAGTTAGACAATGACCTTATTCCAAGATCTACCGGAGCTTTCCTCGTTAGCTTGGCAATTCTCGAGACGTTGTGGGTTTCACCGCAGTGTTTATCGGCCCTAACCTCGCGTTTTAGAACTCTCGTGGCGCTCTAGGGCAGAGAAAATCAACGTGGGCTTGTCAGTCTTCGAAATTAAGGTGTTGTCCCAGACGAAACGCTATTATTCATGCTTGGCGACCCCGGTCCTAGCCTCGAACATTCTGCCAGGATGCATCAATGCCGACTTCCATCATGGCCTATTAGCGTTGAAAGATACAGCCAAAACCTCTTCCTGACACTACTCAGCCACATAAGTGTGATGGGAATATCAAACGAAGTTGCCCGGTATAGCCAGCTACGCCATTTGCAAATATCGATGAGCTGTAAGCACAGCTCTGGCATCTATGGGGTGGGAGCATGAGTCTTCGAGGACTGAATATTAGCCATCAAAAACAGCATCAAACGTGCAAAATAGACAAGCTGGAGTACACCGTTTACACCCGCTCAACCACTTCGACTTCTATTCATCGTCCGAATATCTGCGTATCCCGGATCCCGGATGCCTGTACTTGGTCGATCATAGGCTTGGCAGACAGGCGTCAAAGGTAATTATGAGGACTGTGTGCTTTCTCACCTGTCACACGTTTTCGGTTTCATAGATCCCGCTCCGCCTTAGAATCCAATCGTAAATACTTCAGCTTCGTGACCTTTTTTTCATACTTCACCGCTGCTTTTTTTCCCTACTTGCTTTGGTACATTCCGCATTCTGCTGGCCAGACACGACGTCCATTCCTTTCTAACCATTAGCATTTATTCTGTCGTTTGTTGTGTCGGCCGCCACAGTCATTCCAAAACATTCATAAATTATTTTATTTCACTATTTTATTTGAGCTGAAAATCGAAAATGCATTTCAATCTTTCAAGATGCGTTCTGGCTGTTTTCACCTTGGCATCCACCATTTCAGCATCCATCCATAGGCCATCGAAGAACAGAGGATGCGCAGCGGAACAGAACAATGCCGTTGAATGGGATACAGCAGGCTTATCCGGGCTTGTTAGCCTTCATCTGTGCCCCGGTGGCGCAAGGGATATTTCTCAATCAATCAGTATAATCGCAAGTATGTAAATCTCACATGCTATTTTGAGTGCAGCTCCCAACTGTGATTTTTAGTATCCGTGGCAAACTCCGGGTCATATAACTGGCGCCCAAGCCGTTCCATCAAATCTCACAAATCGTTTACCATCATCATCATCGATTCCACAAGCCACTCGGTCTCGTCCGAAGATTTCGGCATAAGCGGATTAGAGAAAGGTTCCATGGCTGCTGGACAAGGGTATAATGCCACTATCACATCCGGAATAAATAATGTTTACGAGACTGCTTCGACACAAATGGCCGTAACACACGAAACTGCAGCCCCGATGATGCCAGATCACTCTGTAGTGGTAGAGCACTCCATGGCGGCCACTGTCGAAACGGTAGCCCCGATGATGCCAGAACACTCTGTGGTGGTAGAACACTCTATGGCCACTGTCCAAACAGCAGCTCCCGTGATGCAAGAGCACTCCGTTATGGTAGAGCACCCCATGCTCACCGTTGTTGAGACAGAAGCTCCGATGATGCCAGAGCACTCCGTGGTGGTGGAGCACCCAATGCTCACCGTCGTCGAAACAGCACCGATGGGGCACATTGTTGGTTTAGCAAGTACCTTTACCAGGACTATCATCGAGTCTCATGGCAACACAATGCCGTTGGGTGTGGAAACAGCTGCACAGGTATATCTCCTTCTGCCATATCTCCTTACTTTGTATAACCAATTAACATAAAGCAGTCTAGTCTTACCACCTTCATACCCGAAGGCTCCGTATTCACTAGCGAAGCAGTGGCGACCGAGCCCGCCAGTGTGATAGCGACAGAATCTACGAGATTTCAGGGCAACCAAACGGCCATTGCCATTGGTACTATTGGAACAAACACGCGCGTTAACTCGCCAGTTTTCACCGGCGGCGCAGCGGATAACGTGGGGAGTGTTAAGGTATATGGGGCTATTGGGGCTGCCGCTGTGGGATTTGTCATAGGCATGTTATAGGGAACATGGGATGTGCAACAGTTCTAGAGCAACGCCCGCTGTGCTACTCGAGGGAGGGGGACGACTTAAGCGCCGGAATAAAACAATGTTTCAATACTACTTGCATGATTGGACTCTATCTTGAGTAACTGAGTTGAAGCTTGGGTAAGGTAAATGTAGATCATAACAGTAATACGCTAGCAAACGTCCTATATAGTGCCATAAAAGCCCACCGGCCCTTTTCATTCCCAATATTTAAAAAGCACCTCCACTACTACATATTCTCACAGTCTTGCAATCCACCAACATGAAACTCTCAATTGTTCTTTTGACCTTCCTAGCTGCACTCGGAGTAGCAAACCCTATCGTGAAGCTTGAAAAACGATGTGAAGGTTACCTATTTGACTGCGACGACTATCATCCTTGCTGTGAAGCATATACTTGCATTGTAAGTTCTTTTGTGCCTGATGTAATAGAGCGTATAAGTAGCCTTTAGCATGCTAACATACCTACCAGCCCAATGATTCCTTCCATAAAACTGATGCTGGGACTTGCAGAGTAACGACGTAGAATAGTAAACTGTCCCCTACGTCTTTAAAAGGCGTGTATGGAGGGACCAAGGGTTCTAGTCGTTGTATGGAGTTCTCCACTAGAGTTTAAGCTCGGCCGACTAGAATTGATTAGGTAGTGGGTATTTAGTGTTAAGGGGGGGCAGGAAAGACCCGCCACCATCGATACGCGAGGTTAGGAAAACGTTAAAAAATAGACCTTTGTATTGTTAGCGCGTCCACAGCCATCTAAAATAACGGACTTGCCACTTCAAAACCACAAATCTTCCCGCTTATTATCATTATACCGCCAGGGATCGTACTGCATGATCAAATAAGGTCGGGCGAGAATACACTTGGCGCCTAGCCGCGCTTGCGAAGAAAAATTACAGAACGTCAATGTAGCGGTCAACATCCCGACTCGCTCCGGTCGACATCACCATGTCGGATTCTCTTAGATCGCGTTCTCGCGGCCATCAAGAAAACATGCAGGAAAATGAGAGACAGAGGAGGACCCAATCCCATTTGCCTCCATTGAATTTCATAACCGTTCACTATGCATATTTTATCGTCACCTGCTTGCTGTGCTCTCTCATCTTCTGGGGCGCCTCAAACCCCGCCCAGAGCATTTCATATACGGACTCTCTCTTCCTCGTCGTCTCTGCAATGACGGAAGCCGGCCTCAACACTGTGAACCTAAGCACTGTGACCAGCTTTCAACAAACCATGCTCTTCCTATTGATTCTTATCGGTGGAAGCATCTTCGTGAGCATCGGGACGGTGCTGGTGCGCAAGCGTGCCTTTGAGAGTCGCTTTAAGCACGTGGTTAAGCTGCAGAAGGAGCGGAGAAGGGGTCACAGGAGGAGCTTCTCAATATCTGCAATGAGGAATGGTCCTATCCTGCGACGGTTAAGGAGCAAACGAGGACCAGAAGAGGCAGTTGATGATGACTTGCCGAGATCATGGGCAGATTCAAGCTCACGGAACGCTACTGCAGGAAAGTCAATGTCTGATCCGATGGAAAGGGAGCTGAATGGGCCCCATATCGGGATTCCAGGTATAGTAGTGACCTCAGGGAGTGCTATAGACGAGGACGGGCATAGAAAAGCGACGCACTTGAGCGGGGATCACATTTCATTTGTGCCGCATGATTCATCTTCAACGAGAGAGAGCCGCCGGGTGCTATCTTATGTGGGGCCTGGAGCCCGTCCGAGTTCCACGTCATTTGGAGGACCTTTTACGGGCACTAGAGGCCGCCAAGGAAAGGAAATGGAGGAAGAGAAGGAGAAGGAAGAGGAGCCACCGGACAGCTGGTTCCCAGGATATCTCACCAAGCACACCACCGGCCGTAACGGGCAGTTCTTCGGTCTCTCAAGGGCCGAGAGGGATCACCTTGGTGGCGTTGAGTATCGTGCTATTCAGCTACTGGCATGGATTGTGCCGATATATTTCGTGCTATGGCAACTACTAGGGTGCCTTGGTCTGGCGGCGTATGTTGCTCACAATAAAGCGAGCGTAGCGAGGGAGAACGGCATTAATCCTTGGTGAGTTGAGTTACCTTGTTGGTTGAAAACAGGGCTAATTGGATAGGTGGCTGGGTATTTTCAACGGGGCTTCTGCGTTCAATAATTCGGGAATGTCTTTGCTGGACGAGAACATGGTATGATACAGTTTCTCACTCAACTGCATCCCACTAATAAAACACAGATCCCGTTCCAAACTTCAATATATATGCTTACAACGATGGGCTTGATGATTCTAGCCGGCAACACAGCGTATTTATCCCCACGACTCATCGTTTGCTCCTACTAATAAAATCCAGATATCCACTCTTCCTCCGCCTCATCCTATGGAGCATGCTCAAACTCCTCACAAGAATCTACCCCTCTGAAGATCAATACGCAGACTACAAAACCACTCTGCGCTTTATCCTCACCTACCCCCGCCGTGTTTACACGAATCTGTTCCCCAGCTCTCAGACCTGGTGGCTATTATTAATGTTAATCGTCCTAAACGGGATCGATTGGGCGGCATTCGAGCTCCTCAACATCGGCAACAGCACGACTTCGACGATCCCTGAGCGCTTCCGCGTCCTAGACGGCCTGTTCCAAGCCCTTGCTGTCCGCTCTGGTGGCTTCTACGTAACTTCGATTGCGAACCTCCGCATCGGACTACAAGTTCTGTACGTGATCATGATGTACATTTCCGCATACCCAGTCGTGATCACCATGCGGCACTCAAACGTCTATGAAGAACGGTCACTCGGAATCTACGCCCAGGACGAGCCATATTCTCCGGGAGGTCCACGGATTGGGACACCAGCCTCCCAGCTGCACCGAGCCTTATCAAAAGCCATCACATCCCCCTTCCCGAGTGGTGCCTACAACGCACACGACTTCATGCGGCAGCAGATCCGCGGCCAGCTCGCTCACGACCTCTGGTGGCTCGTAGTCGCCATCCTGTTGATCTCGTGTATCGAAGTGGCGAATTTTGAGAAAGATCCAGTGACGTACTCAGTCTTCAACATCATGTTTGAGGTTGTGTCGGCTTATGGATGCGTGGGGATCTCACCGGGTTTGCCGAACAAGTCATATTCTTTCAGTGGCGGCCTTCACACATGCTCGAAGCTGATATTGTGTGCGGTTATGCTCCGAGGCCGGCACCGGGGGCTGCCGGTCGCGTTGGACAGGGCGGTGAGGTTACCTACGGCAGCTGGTGACGATGACGAGTTGGAGGAGGAGGATTCTGTAGTCAGGAGGACCAGGCAGATACATCACGAAGGCGGCGATTAGTAGCGTTTAGCCAGCATTCACTGCTTATAATGGGTTGATATATCATATGGTCTGACCCGCCATAGTTGAATAGCGATTAAAAAGTTCAAATAAAATTTTATGAGGAATTATTCCTCAGCTTCCATATCTCGCAAATAATCATACACCTCTTGAGCAGACGTAATTTCAGAGTCCCAACACTTCCTAATAACGCTTCCGCACTTTATTCCAGACACGTCAGGATATACTTCGGCCTTGTAGCTCTCTTCAACCTCATTACTCGGCAGTTCCTCGAAAGGGATCTGGCCAGTCATAATGAAGTAGATAGTAGATCCAAGGCCAAACAAGTCATCAGACACGGTCTGTTGGCGGTGAAAATCGAATACAGGGCGAGAATATCTTCTTCCAGCACATGCTGACGCCCGTGACCCTTCAAGAGACGAGCCACTGAAGTCCGAAATTTTAAGAGCCAGATCATCGTTCAGCAGGAAATTCTTGGGCTCTACATCGCAGTGAACGACTTCTGCATCGTGCAACACTTGAAGTCCCGCAGCTGCATCTTTCGCCCACTGGATTCGCTGTGCTGTGGAAATAGCCTCGTTATTCGCTGCAAGAAAGTCCTTCAGTGTCCCGTTTGGCATGTATTCCATAGTGAGGACGCAGCTCTCCGGATCCCAATCAAAGGTTCGGATAAGGCGAGGATGCTGGCCTAGCTTTTTGTAAATGAGACTCTCCGTGGTGATGTCTCGACGGGCTTCGGCATTACGAGAGCCAGGCCAGGGTGATTTAACTACATCGCCGTTTGGTGCGCGGTTGACAATTCCCGATGCACCACTGCCTATGTAGCCGCGCTTTGATCCGGAGTATTTGATTTCCACGACGGGATTGGTATCTTGAAAAGCTCTGGCACTCATGTTGATAATTATGTTCTTACATATTATGGCCCTCAAAAAGCAAGTTATTTAGGAATGGGAAAATATCATTTCTAGCTACGTATGCACACCCGTCTCCAGACTTTGGGCCGCACGGGGTACGTGTTTATACGCGTTGTAAAAGTCTATCTGAGACATAGCGGTGCGAGGTTTCTCCGAGGCTTTGGGTGGCGGCAGTAAGGTGGAGCCAAGAAAGGGGTCATTTTGGGAGATCTCCCACGTCAAAAACACAACTGTTCTCAGTGCCAAAATCGATTCGTTCCGATAAATCAAGTGCTTTTGGAGAGCGATTAGAAGGGAGTATTTAACTCCTACTCCCTTCTAATCGCCCTCCAAAACTCCTCAGGTAATATTAGGAATTAACACAAGACATGTTTCATTCCAGCTTTCACACTTCCTGCCTGACTGCCGGTTACATACCTAAAAGCGAAGCTCGTTCCACAGCATATCAGCTTTCCCTAGATCGCCGTTGCACTAGAGGATCTAAGTTTTGGTCGATCATTTACCCGTTTGGAGGTTTGATAGGTGAAGATATCAGCCATCATATTTGGATGTTTAAGAGGCCCACCTCTCATCCCATAGTCTAATATGGAAAAGCAGGGGTTGATTTGACGGATGGGCCAACCCACCCCACTGAGACCTGTCTGATATAACTGCAAACCAATTTTCTCGGCGAAGGCAACTGAACATGGCCAGCTTTCATAGCTTTCATAATCTGTCTTTCGATAGAAAAACACGGTAATCAGGTAGGTCACATTGGTAAGACTGTCTCAGGAGCATAAGTTATAACCCCTCCCCCTCCCCCGGCGCAAGCTCAAGTGAGAAAGGAGGAAGCAACTACCTGGATTCGACTATTCAAAAGACCGTTTCGACCTCTGGGGTCCTCACCTTAGCATACCTCTTCAATCCTGACTAAACTGAGCCCTCCACCTATCCGCCGCCATGCTGCTACTCAGCCTCCTCGTAATGCCCGCCCTCTTCCGCCTATCCGTAGCCCTGGACTTCCAGTGTCCGCTCGACGACATCGAGCGCACTGGGTGCATGGGCCCCAAGGACTGCAAGTACCCACATCCCATGAGATGCAACCAGTTCATCCAATGCAACGTGAACGAGGACGAGCGGACGGCCAGGCCAACTGTTCACGATTGCCCTGCCGGTCTCGAGTGGAACGGCAACGCCAAGGAATGCGGCTGGCCGGAGAACTCAACGTGCAATAGCGTGGGCACGACAGTTGACAAGGTTCTTAAGAAGGACAGCGAAATATTACCTCGAGGCGATGGTGTTGAGAAAAGGAACCGCTACGATGGCTTCGTGTGCCCGCGCGAAGACTTCCTCAATAAAAGTTGCAAACGGCAAAATGGCTGCATGTACCCACATCCTAAGAGCTGCAAGAAATACTTCCATTGCGACTGGAACGCCGACGGGTGGACGGCCACAATAACTGTCAAGAATTGCCCTAAATCTGCCGCTGGTTATCTCGAGTGGAACGACAACGAAAAGAGTTGCGACTGGCCAAACCACTCCATGTGTCGGAAGAGACATAGCGTGGATACGACGATTGATGACGCTCTTAAGGAGGCCAGCGATGTTTTACCCCGGAGCGATGCTGCTGAGAACAAGGCCCGCGACGCTGCTCCCTTCAAATGCCCGATCAGCGACATCGTGATTACCCAGTGCCGCGGCCCAAAGGACTGCCTGTACCCAAACCCAGGAAGTTGCAACACTTTCATCCAGTGCAGCGCAAGCGCGGACTTTCTGTCTGGCACGCCGGCTATCAAGGACTGCCTTCCTGGCCGTGAGTGGAACGATAAGGAAAAGAAGTGCGATGTTCCGGAGAAATCGACGTGCCCTGTGTATGCGAACGGGGAGAAGAAGACTCGAGACGACCGCTCCCCAAACGCTAACGGGGCCGGATGCTCGGGGCCTAACTGCCCCACAATAACGCCTATCGATGACCTTGTGAACGGTCTTGAAGGTGACCTCAAAAAGGTTGGTCTTAAAAGTCCTGGCGGCGGAAAGAAGATTCGCGAAGCCGACTCAAAGGACAAGTTCTCATGCACAGGGGCCGGGTGCCCAGGAACGGTCATCGACGGCATTGCCAACGGCGTTGAAGATGTCCTCAGGAAGGGCGCACCTAGCAATAACAAGCCCCGCGACGCCGCCCGCTTCCGCTGCCCTTCCAAAGACATCATTGAGACCAAATGCCTTGGTGCAAAGGACTGCCTCTACCCCGACCCTGGCAGCTGCAACACCTTCATCCAGTGCACTGTGGACCCAGGCGAACGAACAGGCACGCCGTATGTTATACCGTGCCCGAGGGACTTTGAGTGGAATGATAATGACAAGAAGTGTGATTCGCCGGAGAAATCGACGTGTCCTGCGTTTGCGTACGGGGGGAAGAAGGTCGGCGCAGCTGACTCCAAGGACAAGTTCTCATGCACAGGAGCAGGCTGCCCAGGAACTGTCATCGGTGAAGTTACGAACGGTCTCGAAGACATCCTCAGGAACGGTGGCGCACCAAAACGCCGCGCTGTCGACGAGGAACCCCTCATCTTCAAATGCCCAGCCGCAGATATCATCCGCACCAAATGCCGCGCCCACACGGACTGCGTCTACGTCAGACCCAGTTACTGCAATGAGTACATCCAGTGCAACGTGGACGCCGGGGGCAAGACGGGCACGCCGGTTGTTGTGAAGTGTCCGAGGGACTTTGAGTGGAATGATAAGATTAAGGAGTGTGATGATAGGTCGAGGTCGACGTGTGTGCAGGAGAGCTTGGATGAGGCTCTTGGGAGCTGAGAAGGAGATTGAAGTGGCTGTGATTCAGTTTTTGCCGGGGTCTCAGAAGAGGCATGCGGGGATTGTCAGCACCCGTGCCGCCTTCACCTGTCCCACCGAAGACATCATCAAGACCAAATGCAAGGGCGCGAATGATTGCAAATACCCAGATCCGGAGACCTGCAATCACTTCTATATGTGTTTTGTAAACCCAGACGGAAAGACGGGCACGCCGTATTACTATACGTGCGGAGAGGGACTGTTGTGGAATGATATACTGAAGGCGTGCGATTGGCCGACTTCCTCGACTTGTAAGCTGTAGTTGATGTGGAGAAGGTGGTGTGCATAGATCGGCTGGCGAGGACGTCGGTTGCTGATGTGGCCGGCGCTGGGCTGAGGTAATAGGATGTGGATATGAATACATGTATAAATAAAAACACTTTCTAAAGAGAGAAACGCCTACCGGAGTAATTCATTCGCAGATCAGCCTGATAATACAGTGACTGGTATCGACAAGATTTATTTAGCTATCAAACAGCTATGTACTCGAAGTCTATGTACTCGAAGTCTATGTATGTAAGTTTTGTAAATGGTCGCTCAATCGCCCCCTAGCTTCGCCTGGCCTCCACAGCCTGCTGCAGTTTGGCAATCACGTCTCCTGGGGACTGGGCACCGAAGACTGCTGAGCCAGCGACGATCACGTTCGCGCCTGCATCGGCAGCTTGGTCGATAGTGCCCAGCCCGAGGCCGCCGTCGACCTCGATGTTCAAGTCTGGGTACCTCTTGCGCAGCTCGGTGACCTTGGGGAGTTCGGAGGCCATGAATTTTTGTCCGCCGAAGCCGGGCTCGACGGTCATGACGAGGACCATCTGGGGGTTGTCAGTAAATATATTTTCCGGGTAGAGGTGGGGTATAATACATCTGGTCTCTCCTCCGCTACTGGGTTCTCCAGGATATCCCACAGCACGTCAACTGGGGTATTCGGCTTAATTGCAATGCCCGCTTGCATATCCTGCTCATGGATAAACCTAATAAGCTCCTTCGGGTTCGTCTTCTTATCCGACGTCTCCTCCGGCGACTCCGCAGCCGTAGAATCGATAGCAGCCTCATAATGGAAGCAATACAAATCGCACCCCGCCTTCTTAAAGTCCTTGACCCACTTCTTGGGCTACACGTCTCCCATCAGCCCAGCCCAACTCCTCGCTCGCCTCTAAACCGCATGAGCACGAGCGTGCACGGGGCGGATAACTCACCTCAGCAACCATCATGTGGCAGTCGAAGGTGCCCGTGGCATTGGCGGTGGCGGGGCGGTCGACGTGCGAACGGATCTTGGTGACGACGGGGGCGCCGAAGGTGATGTTGGGCACGAAGTGCCCGTCCATGATGTCGATGTGTAGCCATTGCGCGCCGTACTGTTTGATGGTGCGGGAGCACTCTGCGCCTAGATCGGCGAAGTCGGCGGCGAGGATGGAGGGCGCGATGATGGCGGGGGGAGACATGGTGGGCGGGAGTTAGGGTGAGAGGAGATTGGGATGGTCCAGTGGCTTGGGTCACTGTTGAGTGGTGACTGGTGTAAGTCGCGGTGGTATCGGCGCGAAATAAAAATTGGTGGAGGGTGAGCGCGTAGAGAGGTTTGGATGTGGAGATGACGCAGCGGCAAGAAAGCGCTTGGAGGGTAGAGGGGTAGCTTTTGGAGTAACGGATAAATTGGTGGGGTATGGATGTGTTGTGGCCCTATATATCAGGCATACATGTCTGTTTCTCTCCACTCCTGCCACGCTTAGCTATGGTACCTGACTATAGTATGGGAACCTCATATGTACTCAAGTACCATCCATAACCAACCATCTGTTGGTGACAAACAAACAATCGCTCTTTCTTCCTCAAAACCTCCAACTACAAACATTCTTCCTTCATACTGACCTTCATACAGGACATGCACGTACATGCGCCTTCCTTCCATACTGTCTTCCTCCCTTCCTTCCTGTATCTATTGTTGGAAAACTGCATAACCAATGCTACTCTCTGCTCTGCACCTCAGGACCTAGAACCTGCTGTACCTTTCATTATGCTTCATACTGTCTGTATATCAATCAATGCAATGCAGGTATCTCGCATGCTCCCTTCCCTCCCGCGCATACTCCCGTGCATACAGGAAACTTACTCTCGCATCTCACAGTAACCACGGCCAGCTCAAAGGTCAGTTCATCGTCGGTCATGGTCGTTTAGTCGTCGATCAGAGGTCGGTCACACAAATGGTTTATTTTTTGGCGCCCCCAGGGCGGTTGCATACCCGTCGGTCCCCATGATTCGTCCAAACATATGCACGCAAGCGCCAATGAGGTCCAAGGTGTGGCAGCAACTCAACACATTTCGGCGCAAAGTCCACGCCTCTCCATGCTATTGATTCTATTATTACTTTAGCCCTACTGTCTGATGCCTGTCATGTCTGCGAACTCCCCCTGTTCTTCTGTCTCCATTGGATGCCACCGATCAGCATGACCTCGCACCACTTGTCCCGTTCAAACAGATCGCTGGCTTCATTTGCTCGTTTCGACGCTCCTCGGCCGCCAGCTTGTCCATACCATGCATACATCGAGGCGCAAGTGCCGTTTTGGTCTCGCAGATGGTCTCCATCGGGTCGCTACCACTGATGGGATGTGCGCATTACCGCCCCGCTCAATTATGCTCAGCGCTACTGTAAGTCGTCGAAGAAACAATGGTGGTATAAACGTTCCTTTGGCCCCATTACCAAGTTACCCATCTATTCATCCATTCTCATCTTCGTCGTCGGTGTGTTTTTTTGAGTGTCAGTTTATTTGTTTTGATTGTGTGAAGTCTTCGTTGATCGAAGCATCCTATCGCTTTTAATATTTATTCCCGACGCTGCGCGTCAACAATTTTCAGTATCAGTTGGATAGACAAACCAAAACATATACAGTTGTCGCCTTTCCAGGTTCTCTTACGTCAAAATGGCTTCGCTAGATTTCTTACCAGCTGCTACATACGAAGCTCCGTCGCCCGTGCAGGCTCCGCGGCGACGACGCTCACTTAATACTATAATGGAAGACGATGAAGAATCAATGAGAGGAGGTGACGATAGAGAAGATGATCGAGGACGACGTGGATCGCCGTCCCCGAAAGCTCCAAGCTGGTCAGACTGGCGCTCTCCCTTGAGCGACCACTTCCCAACACCCAGAGGAAACCACTTCATGATCGCTCCACTCATGCCTGCTTCGCCCTCCTCACCCGCCGACAGCGAGTATTCGCAAACCTCGTCCGGGCCCTGGACCAGAGATAGCGTTGGCACTCAAGCCACTGATTTCGATGATTTGTACGACGTCTCATCCGATGAGGAAGACTCGTACAAGGCCCGCCAGGCTCGCTCTTCAATAGTCCGGGAAACAAGCTCTCGCAAGTCGACAGCTTCTCCCCGGCTGCGCAACTCGCTACCATCCCTCATCATTCCCCAATCGAATGAACAATGGAAGGCCATGGCTGCATTCAAGAAACTAGCCTCGCCAGTTCCCCCAACCCCACCCCCGAAGGTGCCAATGTCGCCCGCTGTTTTCCAGTACCTCGTAGAACAGTCCGCGCTCGCAGTACCATCATCCTCAGCCCCACCATCGCTCGATGGAAGCTTGACTTCTGAGCAGATGGCTCTCATGTCGGCGCCTCCTACCCCAAACACCGGGAACGAGGGGAGCGACGATGTTGATCAATGGGGAGGAGTTCAGCTACAGCCTGCGGCTATGGCGACTCTCCAAGCTCTTGCTGGGGATGACATGTACGAATTTCCCGAACAGGTGATTGAGCTTCCAATCCGATCACCAACAACGGAGATGCAGCAAAGCCCGCCACCAATCAACACCAGCATCCACAGAAGCAACTCTGTTGTTCTGTCGCCCGAGCAGCAACAGTCAATGAACAGCTTGACTGCCATCGAGATCCCCTCCCCAGGAGGATTCTTCGCTAGCTTGTCGAATGTTTCCAGACACACATGGCACATGATGCCTTCCAGTCTTAGCAACGAGGCTCCCCCGTCCTCGGCGACAGCAGAGCACTTCTACAAGACGCCATGGATGTCCGAGCCAATTGAGCGCATCGTTGAAGTTACCGAGTCCATGTCTGATGGATGCCCAACCGCCCGCCCAATCCTCTTGAAGACTGATTCCGAGGAGACCATCAAGGGCCTTGACTCTCCCATCGAGGAGATCATCGCCACGGAAATCATTTCAGATTACGACGTTACCTACGTCCGCAAGCTGAACGAGGATTCATTGGAGCACTTTGATCGCACCCAGCTCTGGCTTACTGCGCAAACCTCCTACCTTTCTGCTCTCATCAACCCAACTGAGGCTCGTGACGACGAGGTAGCCATTCAGAGGCGCGATTCCCAGATCGTACGAGGCGGCAAAGCCACTGTCGACTCCGACAGCGAGACTTCACCAAAGAAGAAGACCGTCCGCTTCTCGGAAGTCCCAACGTCAGTCCTCGGTGTTAGCATCGTGGTCGGCCGCCCCCTCCCTCAACTCACCCGCCTTGAGTCCGCATACTTCCGCTCTTTCCGCACCTTTGTTGCCGTGTCGCGTTACCGCGATACCTTCGTGCACCGCACACCCCGCTTTGAGGCTCTGCAAATTCAGCGCACCAACTTCCCCGAGGCATACCGCAACCAGCTGCTCGGCAAGTTCCAACTCAGTGTTGTGCCAATGAGCGCAAAGAAGCGCATGTCCTCCAATGTCGCACGTGGTGACGAGACTGCACCAGAAGACCCAGCCAAGCTCAAGGCTGACAAGGAGAGAGAGGCCAAGGAGCAGATGAGCGCTGCGTCGTGGAACGTCACGGCAATGAAGATGCTCAACGGCGGCCGCCTGATCGCCGCACCAGTAGCCAAGAGGCTTGCTCGCCTGTCGCGCATGGGACCTTCCGCCAACGGAACCCCACGCGACCGCGCTCGCATCCTCGATCTCGGCGGACAAGCCACCTGCGATTGGGCATGGCACTGCGCTACCGAGTACCCCAACACCAAGGTGTACACCGTCAGCACCAAGACCTCGCGCCAACTGTCCAACTCCAACATCCACGGCCCGGCCAACCACCGCCAGGTGACGGTCAACAAGCTGACCAGCCTGCCCTTCAAGGACGACCAGTTCGACCTCATTTCCGCCCGCAACCTCGCGCACATCCTCAAGGCCTGCTCCGAGAACGGCGAGGACGAGTACGACGCCTGCCTCGCTGAGTGCATGCGCATCCTCAAGCCTGGCGGATACCTCGAGTTCAACATGCTCGATTCGGATATCATGAATGCCGGCCCCCTTGGCCAGGCTAAGTCCGTCGAGTTCGGCTTCTGTCTCAAGACTCGCGGATACGACGCTACGCCCACCAAGGCATGGCTCGGTCGTCTGTCGCGCGCGGGCTTCGTAGGCGTCAAGCGCGCGTGGATGGTGCTGCCGATGGGCGCGCCGACTGCGGTGGCGAGGCCGGTGAGCAGGGATAGCATGGGTGTTGAGAGGCCGCTTGAGCTGGAGGCTATGGTTACTGGGAGCACGGCTGGCGCGGCGAGCATTACGGGGCTTGTGGGGGGGTGGGCGTGGGAGAAGTGGATGTTGAAGCTGCAGATGGAGATTGGTGTCGCGGAGGAGAATTTGCTCGAGGGCGTGGGGGAGATTGTGGAGGAGGGACGGAAGGCGGGAGCGGGGTGGAGAGGGTTGAGTGGGTGGGCGAGGAAGCCGATGAGGGGGTAGATTATGGAGGGGATGAAGTATATGATGTGGATGAGGATGTGATATGTGGGATGCGGGATGTGGGATGTGAGATGGAATGGGTGATGTGGTGGTGCATGGGATGGCGCGAAGGTGTTTTTTTGCTTGGCTCGATACCAGATAGTTAGTTGCGCTTTAGTGCTTTTAGGATCCGGACAATATATCCCTCTTGCCAAGCCAAGGTAGATTTGTTTTCAGTGTAGTGATTCAGACTGTCGTCGGCGACTAGAGTTACCCATGCCGCCTGAAGTCTGGAGAGTAACTATATGCAATGGTAGTGTTTACAGCAGCTATACATAGGAGTTCAGACAGCATCACAACTTAATAATCACCCAGCCCGGCAAGGATATAAACGAGGCGAAGGATGCAGTTATGAGAGAGGTTGAGGAACTTCATTTGCTGTTACCTAAGACTATCTTAACATGGCCAGAGCGGGCGAAATTACTTTGACCCATCCTTGAGGCAGCAGAGGAATATCTCACCGAGCCGACGGCGGGAAGACACGGCAGTACTAACACCCGGTGGTGGTGAGAGAGAGATGGTAATGAGAACGTTGGTAGTTAGAACGCAACGGTGACAAGAGACTCGTCTCGTCTTATGCATATGAAGCCCCTTCCCTATGCTTACCCCTATTTTCGCAGAATATCGTCAATCCACCTTACAATGACACTAATCGAGTCAGCTGTCGCATCAAACCTAGCTGACACCATCTTGTGCAAATAGTGCTTCATTCTGTCGATAAGTTCCTGTGCCGAGTGCAGGTCCGCTGCTGCTACCAGTTCTCCAATCACGAACCGTCCATCGCACGCGCCGCACCGCACCGCAACCTACTACAGAACCTCACAACCCGCCCCCAGCTTACGAGTACGGTAACACGATATCACAAATATGCTTACTCAAGCATAAACCACTTTTCCCCAAACCCCAAAACCCAAAACCATCCCGCCCGTCGTACCCGCCCGCGATATATTTAGCCCACCCGCCGATCCCACCCCAGAACGGGTAACCTCCCAAGGCCGCGACCCCTGCCATGTGGCATCCGTAGCCCGGCTGGACACAAACCGACGCCCAGAACCCTTGGACCCTAAACCGCATTTGATTCCGTCGAGCTGACAGCGCGGCGTCTCCCCCAGCCCTCCACTCCACACGCTGGGATGTGGGTTTCTCCACTGGGGATGAGGCGGCCAGTGGGAGGTGGGCGCTAGGAATGGGATTTGTTCAGCTACGGGCCAGGGTTGGGGTGCGATATTGGCCCGAGATGACAGCCTTGCGGCTCGGTGGGCTGAAGGGATGGCTGGAGGTGTTCAAAGCTTGTTGTGCGTGGAGCTTGGGCGGGCTGGGTTGTTGTTGCCTTTTTTGCACGGGAGGTTGATATATTTGCTGTTCTTGCCAGTTTGCGAGATTGACGATTTTTGTGTCGGTTGAACTGTTTGTTTGTTTGGATTGCGATACTGCTACCGCTTCACGGGCTACTTGACACACGGCGAGCACTGAGCGTGTGCTGTTTTACGTGTACGGCTTCACGAACAAGGCTGGGAGAAGACTTGGACAAGAGCAATCATGCCGCCACCATGGACGTCGCAGAATCTCATCAATGATTTCTGGTCACAGCATCTATCTCCCAACACTCCCCCTGTGAAAGGTACCCCAGCTCCTCCCCCTTCCCTCTTCGCATCCTCCAAACTAACACCTCCCAGCCTCAGCCGTCCTCCCCAAAGACTTCTACACCACCAAAGTCTCCAAACGCCCCCCCTCCAGCTCCCTCCCCTCCGTCTCCGTCCGCGCCTCCTACGACGCCGCCGTCGCCGCCTGCACAAAAAAGGTCGCCCACATCGTGCGAGAATGCCAAGCCATGAACCTCAAATACACAGACCCATACTTTGACCTCGACGACAAGGAGGATTGCATGTACCCCCTCTCGATGCCCGAGCGCAAGCTGTCTGAGGATGTGCGCCCTAACCGCGGGTTGAATCTGTACGAGGAAAGCGGAGGGGGGGAGCGGAAGGGACACCTGTTGCTTTTTGGGAATGCGCCGGAAGGGGGAGCGAGGAAGGCGCCGTTGCCACCGTCGGTGAAGAGGGTGGGGGATATCTTTGATAATCCGCAGTTTTATGTTGATGGGGCGAGCGCGAAGGATGTTAGGCAGGGGGGGAGCGGGGATTGTTGGTTCATGTCTGCCTTGATGGCACTGTGTAACAGCACGGGCGCCGATTCGCTGTTAGAGAAAGTGTGCGTTGCTCGCGACCAAGAGGTTGGTGTGTACGGTTTTGTAGTCTTCCGGGACGGGGAGTGGGAGTCCGTGATCATCGACGATAAACTGTACCTCCGCAAACCCGACTACGACGATCTAGCCGAGCGCGTGCGCAAAGACTGGGAAGCGGCCAAGGTGCGTGATGACGACGCGGAGGACTGGAGGCGCGAGTTCCAGACCAATAGCGGTGCGTTGTATTTCGCGCAGAGCACGCACGAGGACGAGACGTGGGTGCCGCTGCTGGAGAAGGCGTATGCGAAGGCGCATGGGGACTATGGCGCTATCCATGGCGGGAATGTGGGGGAGGCGATGGAGGATTTGACGGGGGGGATTAGCGTGATGATTAGCACGAGGGATATTCTGAGTAAGGAGAGGCTGTGGCAGGATTTGTTGAAGGTGAATGCGGAGTACCTTTTTGGATGCGCCAGTCCGGTTTGGGATGATCCGGATGATGATGGGGGGAAGGATGGGATTCAGGCGAATCATGCGTATTCGATTTTAAGGGCGGTGCAGTATAAGAATGAGAGGTTACTGCTCATCAAGAATCCGTGGGGGAGGAAGGAGTGGAAGGGGCCGTGGTCAGATGGGGCGAAGGAATGGACGCATGAGTCGATTCGCGATCTTGGGCATACCTTTGGCGATGATGGGATTTTCTGGATCAGATACCAGGATCTGCTCAGGAAGTACGATGAGATTTACCGCACGCGACTGTTTGCCGATGAGTGGCGCGTCGCCCAGCAGTGGCTTAATGTCGATGTTCCGTGGGCCGGAGATTACCTCGATACACGCTTCGAAGTTACGCTGGACAAAGGGGCGCAAACGGTTATCATCCTGTCGCAACTCGATGAGCGCTATTTCCGTGGTCTAGTCGGACAGTACGTGTTCCTGATGTCATTCAGAGTTCACAAAAAAGGCGAAGAAGACTACCTAATGCGCACGCACGGTGAGTTTTACCGCCAGCGCTCTGTCAGCGCCGAGTTATTCCTGGAGGCTGGGACGTATGAGATACGCATGAAAGTCGCGGCGTCGCGGAACGATAAGGCGCATAAGGTTGAGGATATCGTGAAGGGGAATTGGCTTGATCGGCGGGAGAAGCTGCTTCAGGTCGGCTTATCCTATGACATCGCGCATGCCAAAGGACAGCCTGAATACGATTCCTCCTCCTCAGAAGACGAGGATGAAAAAGAGACCCCCGAATCGCAGCCAGAACCCCCCAAACCTCAACCAGAGCCTAAAGTCGACAGCAAACCAACAGTCGAAGAAGAAATCGACACAGCCCCTGACACCCACCACCAACCCCACGACACAACATCCCAAGACGAAGCCACCGCCTCCGGTGACGACAACGATTGGGAAGACGACAATGACCCCTCCTCCTCCTCCGCCCCCACCCTCCGCCGCCGCCCAACCGATCTCGACAACAGACCACGCGACTTCCGCCCCCGTCCGCGCGACTACCCCCCCCCCCCCGCCCCGTACGTTCTCCCCCGGCCCACCGAGGAGGCGGGGAACTTACTCGCCTGGTCCCCGCCGCGCGGTGTCGCCGAGACGTAATTACCCCCCCGGACCACCACGGGGCTTCCCCCTCCCACCAAGAGGCTATCCCAGTCCCCCCCCTCCACGCAACTACCCCCCCGGCCCACCACGAGGGTTTCCAGGACCCCCAGGACCGATTCCGCCAATCGGTGGTGGACACCCGCCACCCTTCCAGCGGAGGGGGTGCCTGGACAACTCCCTCCCACCGAGTCCGCATCGTAGTGTAGC